>JXSR01S074622.1:47159-59076 GCA_000969725.1 Ophiothrix spiculata | reverse complement strand
AAGAGTAATGTGAGGTAGGGGAAGGGTGTAGCTCCTACAAATCTCTGATATGAAAATCAAAAAAATCGATTTAAATCAAAAAAATCCGATTTAAATCAAATAAATCGATTTTTTTGATTTTTTTAAAAAAAATCGCGATTTTTGCCAACCTTGTCCAACAGTAATTATAACACAGTAGTCTATGGGGATATTTGAAATGCTTAAAAGCCCTGTAATTTGAAAGGAATGATCCAAATTAAGTCAAATTTTCAGCATACATTTATGTCTTACTCTTCTTTTTATTTAGCTTGAAATGAGGAGAGGTTTTCATCACATGAGAATCATGAATTACACCCTAAATTATATCGGTATCGCCACAGATATGGAGGGGAGATCCCAGGCTTCATAAACTGGCCCGTGTAATGGCGTTGTCAGTCATGGAGCTCAAATTGGGAGTATTCGGGTACACTCAGTTCCCAAAAAGATAAACTCAAGGCGCAGAGATAAACTGTGCTACTACCACTTAAAAGGAGCCCTGTCCAATTTGGCAAGCATTTTTTCAAACTTTCTGAGATTTTGGTACCAAAATATTTCTCATACTTTTCTCATCACCCGTGTGAAATTTTATGGCTGAAAAATGTTGCAATTTGGGGATATAAGTGAAAATGTGTTATATTTATTAATTTTATGGCAAGTAATTAAGTATAGGCAAATGGGAAATACAAAATTGCTCATAAAATCAAAACGATTGTTCCAATTTGACTGAAATTTGAAATTGATGACAGTGAAATCTAAAATTTGAAAAATCAGAACATATACCTTTAAGCGCATGGTACGCCAAACTCAATGCAAGCACAGAGTGTGTGTTTTCAAACGAAAAATATGCAATGCAGCATCTGGAAAAATCTGAATACGCCCAATTTGGATACTGGAATAAAAATAGTGCCAAGCCTAGGATCTGCTCTCTAAATCTGTGGCTGTCTCATTCTGAAAATATCCACATATATACCAAAAATACGCCAAAGCAAATACCCAAAGTCAACTTTTCACCATTTTGGTTGTATAAACTTGCCCATTTTCATTTTCCTGATATTGATAAAATGCCACAGCCTTGGCCTAGCAGGCAAGAACTGAATTTTGTTTGCTTAATTGGGCTTCCTTTTAAAAGATCCCAGGAACCACTGTGGTTTTTAAAATAAAACATCTAATTAGAGTTATTTTACCTCCATAATTAGCCAGTTTAATTAGGCAAGCTCAAGGGTGCATATTTCCTGTCCCTAATTCAAGGTTTTTCGCATACATGCGTTCTAAGCCCATGACATAACTAAGCAAGTCAGAAAATCCCAATATTCTGTATTAAATTGTCTACTTTTTAACAATTGTTCAAATTATGGACAATTTTCAGCACAACATTTCACATTATATATAAACTGTATACTGGAGACAAGTACTTTATATAGGAAATGACAGAAACTGTTCCTTCCAGCAATTTCAAAGAAGTTCATGCCACAAGTTATTTCCTATTGTGACCATTAAAGCTTTACTGCGAACTAGCAATTACACTTGGCTTTAACTTCCTAATGTGAATTTTCCCTGTATTTTTAGACAAATGAGCTTGTCTCATGGATATTGTTTATACACATGTAGTTCAATTTGAGACATTTTGAAATGTGCAGAAAATGCAAAATAATTTTTTTTAATAAGTATTTTCAAATTTTGCTTTGATGATCCATCTATTCTTGTACTTTAAAGATGTCATGAGTAGATATGTTTCCAAACTCCTAATATGTGACCGTCCATCTCAAATGAGCTGTGTATGCAGCAAACTTCATTTTGCGCTACAGGTGAAAATACTTGTCAAGGTTTAATTTGCTGCAATTGATTTTTTGACAGATACACAATATTTTGTGCTTACTTGAAAACACCAGCAACGTTTAATTTCAAGAAAATGATCTGAAATATGAAATATATATGTATATTTTGAGGACAATCAACAGAAAATATAGAGGTTACTGATCTTTGAATGCTTTGATCACATTTTACTCTTTGACAACCTTTGACGGATCATAACGTGACTTCTTTAAATCGAGTGAAGTTCATTGAGGTGTCATTTTTTATCCTTATAAAGTGGTCTTTGCAAATATCTAAAAAAGTGAAAATGACAAGAGGGTGCATTTATGGTTCGTTTGGGATGGACCGTCTGATATATCCTGATTATTTTACAACTGTTTCAGATTATAATATCTGCTGATCAATATTATCGACTAACAACTTATTCAGCTTAGTCACGTCATGCATTTTTCCAACAAATTTACATAATCTCACGAGAACTCAGAAGTATGGGTGGTTATTGCAGTGAACTTATAAAATAAGTTTGCCACTTTCTGAGGCACTAACAAAGATAAAACCAATATATTAAAAATTCACCCAAATGAAAGGAGAAAGGGGTCATATTATGGTTTACTTATGCATTTTGATTTGTATTTTGAATTCACAATTTTGTTTGTGTTGGTGGATTCTATTCAGAACAGATGTGCCAAATTTTAGGGAAATTGGTCAAAGAATTATAACTAATTGTGCAAAAGTTGTGTTTTATAAGGAACAAACAGGTGCCTAAGGAAATGAGAAAGGGGTCACTATATGATATAATTATACATATATCTGCATTTTGATTTGTATTTCGAATTCACAAATTTTGTGTGGGTGGGCGGATCTCATTCTGGACAAAAGTACCGCATTGGGTATATTTCAGGGAAATTGGTCAAAAACACCCAATTTGTGTAATTATGGCGTTTTTATGAGAAAGAGGCAGATTATGTGCCAAAATCAACACTAATTGAAAACAAAAATGAATTTAACTAATCCAATGTTTAAAACATATAGACAATTGATATGTGTGTATAAAAGCAAGTACTATTATACACAGAATAGCTTGGTAACAGGTATGCATCAACAATTACAAATATTAAATTTGGGAAATTTAATTGCTAAAATGGTATACATAAACGTTTTACCAACCATGAATTTTCTAAAATTATTCGTCAACTTTGCCATTAGGCCTAAAAAAAAATTTGTTTGATTGGCGTAACCCGACCTACCCTAATTTTACCACCGACCCTAGATATTTTTTATTTTTTTGAGCATGGTAAAAAACCTCCAAATCCCAAATTTGATGGGAATCGATTCATGGGAGCCCAAGATATGGCTTGCAGGACATTCAAAATGACAAATAAAAGATGTGTTACAGAAAAAGTGAAGATGTTTTTGTATATGTGCCATATATTTTGTGTTCTTGTATGTGAATCATAGACTTAGAAAAAAAAAAATATTTAAAAAAAAAAAAAAAATCCGACCTACCTACCCTATTTTTTTTCTATGTTACGCCAATCAAACAATTAATTTGTTTTGGCCTTATTCTTTCCAACAGGATGCAGGCGCCAGCACAGATGTGAACGGTAACGACAACGACCCAACGCCAAGATACGATTTCACCAACGAAAACAGGTTACTTTCTTCACCTTATCTCTCATCGCTACCAACGTTGAATGAATTAATACCCATGATACTAACAAATTAACACTCTCATCCATTTACACTTCAGCAACTTTTATCGTTTACTGATCATCACTTTTGCTTTGGGAATTATCCTATTTTACATACCATTGCTTTTCTATCATCTCTCTCCCTCTCTGTCGTAGGTGCTCATCAAATTAACTGGAACATTTGAAAAAAGGTTGTTTTCAATTAACCTATTTACTCAACTTGAATGATAATGAAAGATGCGGTGGAATTTGATCTCTTTATCCTTTGATGTTGACTTGATGCATTACGCGAATTCAAATTCCATGTTGTATGGGTTGTGGTATTTACTCGCAAACGACAAGAACCGTCTCGGTTTCTTGAGCAGATATGATGTGGGTGTTGATGTAAATATCATAAAGAGAATTTGTGAGTTGACTGAAAATTTTATAGCATTTTGTTTTAACAACATTAAGTTACAAAAGTTAACTCAACAATAATCGTTCATGTGACTGAAGTTAGAGAAATTGTAAATTAGTATTGTCAAACATGGGTTGCCACTTAAATAATTTTTAAAAAAATTATCAGTTGAATATATTATCATTTTGTTTTAGATTGATAATTTTTAATTTTTTTTCGAGGTTCAAAAATATAGAAGAGCTCTGACCTAAACAAAAATGTATGCTTGAAATATCATTCTTTTAATACAAAGACATTAATATAGAATTTGACAAAAATGTTATTCATGTAAAAATTTGCCTTCAGGACAGATTTTGGCTTTGATAGCTTTGTGTCAGTTTTTAGAATGTTGAAGGAAATATTTGTTGAAAACAAAATTTTGACTTATGTGGGTCTAGACAGGTGACTTTTCATGCTACTTTTCAAGAAATCTGTCTTTAGTATACACATTATTGATTGACCATGGTAGACAAGGCCATATGATACGCATATGGAATCGTTTTCAACAGTGATAGTTGTGCGATCTATTCTTGTCTTTTAGAACCATGGTAATGATATTACCAGTGAAGAAAGTCAATGTTTACACAGCAATCCAATCATCGTAATGGGCTTCGGAATCCAATATCTAAATCTTTTGTTGAAAAATAATCTCTTGTATACTTAAAAAGTCATTCCTACCGGTACCAAATATGGATGATGTCAAAGTATTTGTTTGTGTACCAGGTACGATGACGTGTCTTAAAGCAAAAGATGTCTTTTTAATGGAATCTGCTTTTGGTAATGTTTATAATAAAACATACAGCGTTTTTCTATTGAAGCCATTAACCGGTTAAAAACCGGGTAAGGGATTAAAAAGGTCCAATAGAAAATCACCTTCTCTGGCATTTGCCCGAGAATGGCGGTGAAGATTTCCCCGGCAAAAATCCTACAAAAAGTAGGATTTTTAGCGGTGAAATACCGGGTAGCCTGCAATAGAAAACTGCATCGTTCCGCCTCAGTGCGCAAGCCAGTTAAAATAGGGAATGACCAGCAGTTGTATTTAGTGAAATGCTATTGGAAGTCACGATATAGGCAAGCAACGTGCAGTAATACGCCTTCTGTCCACTGACATGTTTATTTTTAATTTAACTATAAATTAATATTATTAATTATGTCATGCAATAATTTAGAGGATATGAAATGTTGCGTCAATATATATAGAAATGATGTAGGCCTACAGAATTTATATTATCCAATAAAATCGTTTCTTTTTTGTCTATTGAATATTTCATTAGATGCCATTTAAATTCATTTCTCGTTATATAAATGTATAGTCAGTTATATTACTCTCCTGCCATTTAGTGTCGGGTATTTCTCCGGTTTTGCATTGCAATAGAACAACGTCTTTCACCGCTATTATCCGGAAGCCCTGTTAACCGGAATAATACCGTAGGTTCAATAGAAAAACGCTGATACTGTCACTCTTTGGACTGGACTCTTGATGACTGGGCATTTGGGGTCAGGCCATTTCTGAAACATACTTGTAATCTTTTATTACACTAGTACAGTTTGGTTTAGGTGTTTTGTGATTAGAATTGTCATCATATGTCTGATGATTGCTAGATTATGGTTCTTGTCTAGCATGAGCTCAGGATCAATCGCAACTTGTGTTTTACAGGGTCTGTACATGTTTTTAAAAAAATTATTAAAAAGTGATTCAGATCATTGAAAAAAGTAGCAGCTCAGATCATCTCTTGCCTATAATATCAGCCAAGAAAAAACAAAACAAACAACCAAACAAATAAACCAAATAAATGGATTTTAAGTGATTGGATGTTATATTCTGTTCAATGTTTTTAGTAGAGTAAAATGAACAAAGCTGGTTCATGTAGTGGTTAAAATTCCTTTAAAAATTAAAGATTGCATTTACTCATTGTAGGAGGATGATAGGTTTCTTTTTTGTCTCAGCAGTGCAAGAATTTAATTAATGTAATGCTTAACAAGTAAAATATATCCATCTTATATTTCCAGTGAGTGAAAGGAACACCATTGATTCTAGCTGGGTAGACAAGGTAGTAATTTGTTTACTAAATATGATTATCTTTGATCAATGTGGGAGGTTTATAGAGCTGATCTTTTCAAGTATCAAGTTTATAAGAATGCAGAGAGATTAGTTTGTCAAAGTGGAAAGTCGTCCTACAGTGTAATACTGATAAAGGAAGTTTATATTTTGAAATAATTGAGTTGCCCTCTAGGAAAGAAATAACAAAAATAGCAAAACTGTAAAAGAAACTCGTGTTATTTTATGACTAGAACATGGAACAAATTGTGACGACAACATGTCAAGCTTATTGATTGGAAAGTGTTTTAGCCGGAGGAAGAAGCAATCAAGGATTGGCAAGCAATGTGCCATCTGATTTCATTGCAACTAACATTACAAAACAAAGTTCTTGTGTCATTTATAGCAGTGGAGTTTTCCCAATGAGAGGATGCACAGTGTTGTTGCAGGGCATTGTTGATAAGGTAGATTGAGAAAGCAAATGCACAACAAATTGGAAGATGGTGGAAAAGATTGGGATTTCAGATGTGATATTTGTTTGAAAATGTGGAAAAAGGCGAATAATAAGAGAGATTCTTGGGGCAGATAAGTGAATGTGTAGTATATTGATGACTTTTAGACACAAGGGAATGTTTTAAAATGGAAAAAAAAGAAAACCCTTACAAGCTCTGTCTCCATTTCATTTTTAAAAGTTTAAAGCTGCTTTCATACTCGTGTAGTTTTTGTAGCTTTGTCGCTGCATGACATATATTTTTTGCACAAATTTGCCACTTCTGGTTGTTGTAGAGGCAAAGCATGTTAATCGATATCGGCAAAGTTTTGTTGCAAACCAAGATTTTTCAAGTTGAAATTAATTCAACTTTCAGAGCAACATGAAGTGACAAAGCTGCAAAGCTACAGAAGTGTGAAACAAAGCAATCGACAGAGCTACAAAAGCTGCAAAGCTACAATAAGTATGAAAGCAGCATTATTGTTTTTAAGGAAACCTGTGTTTGATCTATTCATAAGAATAAAGTATATTGGCGGAATGTAATTATTTTGGCATTATAGAGAAAACCCTAAGCTATAATATGGTACCATATTTCTCCACTTTACAAGTGTTAATTACAATTTCATGGGGGTGGGGTTGTAACCGTCCAATTCTTTGTGTTCTGTTTTATAAAAATGGTTCATGATTAGGGTTTAGCTGGTGTATAACAGTTTTGTGATGCTTGATTTTTTAAATGTAAACAATAATTCCCAATGCTGTCCGTGCATTCATAAGAAGTTTAAGAATTGGAAATTAATGACACCGAGGCAAAGTCTTGTTAGCCTATTTGATAGCCATATGTTAATATCCTTACTGACTTCCTATCTGAGCAACAAAAAGTAGGAAAAGGAAGATCATGTTCTGACATGATATATCAACTCTACTTATTCATGTCTTCTTGGTGTCCAACTTAATATCCTTATGTTTGTGATGCTCCTATAAAGAGGAAAAGCAGAAATGAGGTTTGGGGGAGAACATTTATTGATCAAATTATGACAGTGTGCTATGATAGATCAATTGGTGGTCAATGTCCCTGAGTTGTTTGAGAAGCAAGGAGGATGACCGATCGAGAAAATAGAAGTAGTATTTGCTAACTTGATGTGGGGAAAATGAAAGTAGTGTAATGGCTAGAGAAGAAAATCAGGAAGCTAAACTAGTGACATATTAATGGAGACTCACGTAAAGGTGCAAATCCAGTGACAACATTTGTTAGTAGAAAACTGAGTTATTTTGTTTCTTTAAAACATAAAGATGTATTTGTATGCATTTAATGTATTGAGAGTCAGATATGTCAACCTGACAAGTGAATTGATCAAGCGAAGAAAGGACATAGAAGGTTATAAGAAAGGTGAGATGGTTGCACTGATGGTCAATGTCTTAAAGTGTATACAAGGAAGGTAATGCTTACCTGGTGTTATCCAGATAGACACTGTAAAATGATGCACATTTAAGTAGATGATGGCAGATATGATGGAGTTAACTGGCCTAGGTTAATCATCCCATATTAAACAGATTAAATTAAAAAGGCAATTGAATTTTCCATACTTGATTTTTTAATGAATGTATTTTTAGAATGTCTATCCAAATATCAGCTTGACTTATTTTCATGTTCACAAATAGATATTATAGGAGGATGTCAGACTTCCTTTCCACCAAGTGTAATGATGATATAAGGCAGAAACAAGAAATAAATGACACTGCGACAAAGTCTTGTTAACCTGTTTGATAGCATATGTTAATATCCTTACTAACTTCCTATCTGAGCAACAAAATGTAGGAAAGGGAAGGACTTGTTTTGATATGATATATGAACTCTACTTATTCATGTCTTCTTGGTGTCCAACTATATCCCGTCATGTCTGTGATGCTCCTATGAAAAGGAAAAGCAGAAATGAGGTTTGGGGGAGAACGTTTATTGATCAAATTATGACAGTGTGCTATGATAGATCAATTGGTGGTCAATGTCCCTGAGTTGTTTGAGAGGCAGGAAGGATGACCGATCGAGAAAGTAGAAGTGGTATTTGCTAACTTGATGTGGGGAAAATGAAAGTAGTGTAATGGCTAGAGAAGAAAATCAGGAAGCTAAACTAGGGACATATTAATGGAGACTCATGTAAAGGTGCAAATTCAGTGACAACATTTGTTAGTAGAAAACTTAGCTATTTGTTTCTTTAAAACATAAAGATGTATTTGTGTGCATTTAATGTATTGAGAGTCAGATATGTCAACCTGACAAGTGAATTGATAAGTTTAGTACACTCTTGAGTTCACATAAGCGAAGAAAGGTCATAGAAGGTTATAAGAAAGGTGAGATGGTTGCACTGATGGTCAATGTCTTAAAGTGTATACAGGGAAGGTAATGCTGACCAGGTGTTATCCAGATAGACTGTATAAATTATGCACATTTAAGAAGGTAATGGAAGGAAGATGTGATAGAGTTAGGTTTATCATCCTAGATTCAACTTTTTCCATGCTTGCTTTTTTGATGCATTATTAAAATGCCTATCCAAATATCAGCTTGAATTATTTTCATTTTCACTCATAGATATTGGGGAGGATACCGGACTCTCTTTAGCACCAAGTATGTTATGAGACACAAATAACAAGAAATGAATGACATTGCGACAAAGTCTTGTTAGTTTGTTTGATACCCATGTTAATATCCTTACTAACTTCCTACCTGAGCAACAAAATAAAGGAAAGGGAAGGACTTGTTTTGATATGATAGATGAACTCTACGTATTCATGTCTTTTGGTGTCCAACTCAATATCCTGCCATGTCTGTGATGCTCCTATGTAAAGAAAAAGCAGATATGAGGTTTTGGGGAGGATAATTATTGATCAAATTATGACAGCGTGCTATGATAGATCAATTGGTGGTCAATGTCCCTGAGTTGTTTGAGAGGCAGGGAGGATGACCGATCGAGAAAATAGAAGTGGTATTTGCTAACTTGATGTGGGGAAAATGAAAGTAGTGTAATGGCTAGAGAAGAAAATCAGGAAGCTAAACTAGTGACATATTAATGGAGACTCATGTAAAGGTGCAAATCCAGTGACAACATTTGTTAGTAGAAAACTGAGCTATTTTGTTTCTTTAAAACATAAAGATGTATTCGTGTGCATTTAATGTATTGAGAGTCAGATATGTCAACCTGACAAGTGAATTGATCAGTTTAGTACACTCTTGAGTTCACATAAGCGAAGAAAGGACATAGAAGGTTATAAGAAAGGTGAGATGGTTGCACTGATGGTCAATGTCTTAAAGTGTATGCAGGGAAGGTAACGATGACCAGGTGTTACACAGATAGACTGTATAAATTATGTACATTTAAGTAGGTAATGGAAGGAAGATGTGATAGAGTTAGGTTTATCATCCTAGATTCAACTTTTTCCGTGCTTGCTTTTTTAATGCATTTTTAAAATGCCCATCCAAATATCGGCTTGAATTATTTTCATTTCAACTCATAGATATTGGGGAGGATACCAGACTCTCTTTACCACCAAGTATATTATGAGACACAAATAACAAGAAATAAATGACACTGCGACAAAGTCTTGTTAACCTGTTTGATAGCCATATGTTAATATCCTTACTAACTTCCCATCTGAGCAACAACATGTAGGAAAGGGAAGACCATGTTTTGATATGATATATGAACTCTACTTATTCATGTCTTCTTGGTGTCCAACTTAATATCCTGCCATGTCTCCTGTGAAAAGGAAAAGCAGATATGAGGTTGTGGGGAAGACATTTATTGATCAAATTATGACAGCGTGCTATGATTGATCAATTATAGGTGGTCAATGTCCATGAGTTGTTCAAGAGGCAAGGAGAATGACCTGAATGAGAAAATAGAAGTGTTGTTTGCTATCTTGATGTAGGGTATATGAAAGTCATGTAATGCACAGAGAAAGCTGAGAAGCTAAGATAGGAGTCTTACCTTCATGTAAGATATTCATGAACTAGACTGCTTTCATGGCTAAATAATCAATACACGTGTTAACAACAGATTTCATGCCAGGCTAATTTCATGTCTTAAATGAAGGATAAATAAATAAATAAATAAATAAATAAATAAATAGGGACTTGTGTAAGGGCACAAATCCAATGTCAACATTTGTTAGTAGAAACTGAACTATTTGTTTCTTTAAAACATAAAGATTTATTCCTTAAATAGATCCATCATTTGTTGTAGGATTTTGTTCAAAATATAGATAATATTCTGGACAAATAAGATTCTGGATTTGTCAAGCAAAATCATCTATATAAAGATGTATTTGTGCACATCAACTGTGGTGAAAGTAAGATACATCAACTTGTAGTATGCTCCGAGTTCACACAGGAGAAGAAAAGGACACAGGAGGTTAAATTGGAAAGGTGAGACAGACTTGCTGATGGTCAATGTCTTAAAATGTATTAAAGCTGCCCAAGTGTTATCCAGATAGACACTGTCAAAATGATGCACATTTAGGTAGGTGATGAAAGACTTCTTAAAGTTAAATGGACTGGTCTAGGTTAATCATCCCAGATTCAACTATTCTATGCTTGCTGAGATTAATTCAAGGTCTATCCAAATATTGACATACTTCACTTTATGTTGTGTTCATATGGTTTTAAAAGACAGTAAATATTTGGAGGAAATGAATAGAAAAAAGTACAGAATAGTGTTTAAAAAAAATAAAAAAATAAATGTTGGTGCTTATATAGCGCTTTTCCACAATTGATCAAAGCGCTTTACATTTATTCCGTTACCAATAGAATATTTATCAACTTACGTGGCTGCCTTACAATCCATCGCTTATTGAGTATATTCCTAGTAACTACCCATGATAACGCTTGGGTCGACGAAGCAATTAGGATTAAATGTCTTGCCCAAGGACATAACCCGTTGGCCGTAGCGGGGCTTGTTCTCACGACCTACTGATTCGCAGTCCTGCTCTGTTCCACTAGACCACACGAGCTCCACAACAGATTACAAAGCTTAAAATTTTGTTTTTAACCAGTTACTGGTTAAACAAATTACTATATCCAAATAAAATAGCTTTTTTATAACTTTGATTAGCTGAAATAAGTAGGATACATTTCTTGGAAAAATGGGGAAAATGTTCAAGGAAACAGAAGCAGTGGTAAGACAAATTCTACCATAAAATAATGAATATGTTTTGAAAATGTTGATTTTTGAATTGGTATTTAGACTTTTGTTTGTTTGGGGAGGGGGTATTTTGATTTGTTTTATTTTATTTATTTCTGCTTTGAAATAATGATATATCTGTTAGTTGTAAAATTCCACATGGAATCAAGGGTAGCTCCTTTATCATATGTGTGACCAATGTGATAGGTTAAGTAATGCTCAAATGTCCATTAATATATTCAAGACAGCCCGTCACCTTAG
>JXSR01S074622.1:18468-34569 GCA_000969725.1 Ophiothrix spiculata | reverse complement strand
GACCAGCAAATAGTTATTGCATTTATTTGTAAATTACTATTTTAGAATTTTTAGCTGTAAATCATTTATATTATTGATAAATATGAAGTAATGCTCTGATTTCTGAAGATCTAACTTAAATTGTGTTAAAGTTGACCCAAGGAATGATGCTGTAAATCATAAATTGTGCTTAGATGATATTGGGTGGCATGGGATAAATAAATACCGATGTCATTTGTAGTTGTAGCTTTCTACAATGACAGCAGTATATTTACCTCTTTGAATATGTTACAGATTGAGAGAATGTAATCACAAGAACCCATGGGCACTTCCTTTTCAAATTACAAAAAATACATGTCTAGTATCATTCTTTAAAAGCCCTAAACCTAAGTTTACTTTTGATGTCCTCATTTTGTCATGATACCACATTTTTTAAAATGCAAAAAACTACTTAGAACTTAGCAAGAATATCAGAATTTTCTTATATTTTTCTAACCTAAAGGAGACTTTGCAAGTTTACCATAAACCAAAGTTTGAAGCAGATCATATTTGCTGAAAAACTTGTCAAAATGTTACTATTCAAATTATATCAGTAGTGCACTTTTTATGGGCTTTCAAATAAAATTATCCTGGATTTCATACAGTTAGAAAAAAAAATCAGGTTCTGAAGATATATTAATAATCAACTAAAATACCAGAGACAATTTATTGCAAATTTTGATATCTGTTTAAGACCCATTGCAATCATTTGAGTAATAATATCCAAATTGAATTTGATGTTGAAAAATTCACTATGTCAATATTGTGTTACTTAAAAATAAGGTTTTAAATCTACAATATGGTTGAAGGATAAATATTCATATAATATTGGAAGATTTTGAGAGCGATATAAAGAAAATCGCTGGGGCTATAGAAATATTGCACAGATTCGAGGTGATTTTTATAGATACAGTGATAGCAATATTTCCTTGTATCCCTCCCAAAATAATTTCTCTGAGAATAGGTAGCATGTGGTGACTCGGCAATGTAATTTCAGACATACTCAGAAATATGCTGTGCAAATGTGCAGTGATATTGGCTAGTACAATATTTACTAAAGGAAGACACTTTCATTACCAGTATATGGAAATTTAATTTGTAGAATTATGTCTATAAATAATTGGTTGATTCAATTCATTTCCATAGTTCATTGTCATTGTAGACATTGGTAGAGGAAAGCAATATATATGCAAGCAAGTGAAAGCTTTGAGGAGACAGCGGCAACTTTATACAAATGGGAGCATTAAGCTTCAAGCTAATTGAAAGATAGGAACAATGATAGTGGAAACACTAAGATAAGCTTCATTCGGCAATTCCGTTTTATCTGCTCCGTCTTAATTATGTAGATGTACTCCTGCAGCAAGTTACGATGAATTAGAACGGATTTCTGTGCTCACTGGCATTTTGGGTTAATTTTAAGTTCTCTGCATTTAGACTTTGTGGGTATAGATTTCTGAAATTGGGTGTTAATTGTTCTGAATTGCTCGAATTACTTTGAAAACAGGTGTCAACATAAAATTTAGAATAGCCATTTTGTTTGGATGAAAATGGAAAAATAGATCTCAGAGAGTTTTGACCAGCAAATAGTTATTGCATTTATTTGTAAATTACTATTTTAGAATTTTTAGCTGTAAATCATTTATATTATTGATAAATATGAAGTAATGCTTTGATTTCTGAAGATCTAACTTAAATTGTGTTAAAGTTGACCCAAGGAATGATGCTGTAAATCATAAATTTGCCCTTCAGGTCTAGGCACATACCACGTGTATCAAAAAAAATTGTGCATGGATTAAAACTGATTTTGACCTTGATAAAAGCACTGATTCATACATTTCTTGTTATTGTATTAAAACAGATTTAATAAGCTTTCAAATGCAGAAAAAATGATTGAAATCGGATGAAAAATAAAAAAGATATGACCATTTTTGTGAGTACGTCTCTTTCAGATCATAAAGCCATAACCCGTAATTGTGATATGTAATATCTTGCTTAACTGTGTAAATCCCATTGGAATGGAAGAAAAAGAGACTTACAAAATTGGTCATATCTTTTTTATTTTTCATCCGATTTCTATCATGTTTTCTGCATATGAAAGCTTACTTTACTACAATAACAAGAAATTTATGATTTGGTGCTTTTATCAAGGTCAAGATCAGTTTTAATCCGTGCACAATTTTTTTTTTGATACACGTACAAATAAAGCTAATAAAATGATTTTATTCCATCAAAATTAGAAGGATATCATTGTACAAACTGGATTTTCCATCAATTCTAAATTTTAAATTACAACTTGCTAAATGTTCAGCAGTGATTCATTTACAGATTTGACATCAATTGGTCAATTACATTCATTTTCTTCCCAACCTGACTGTTTCTTGGCCATAAGGAGACTTGTGATTTTTCTCATATGTTTCCAAAATGATATTTCTAAATGAAGTAAAAAAGAAAGAAAAATGGGAGCCAATTTGACCAATCCTAGGAAAAAATTCATACCACTTGAGAGTTTGTCATGTGAGTGCAAGAAAGTTGTATCTGCAATGGCTGCCCTAAGTTATATTTATTTTACAACTTGTCACAAGAATGTGAAAAATCCCTCAAAGTTTCACTGTCTTATGTCAGTGGTTCTTGAATTGGTCCTTCAGGTGACGGTATCACCTGAAGAACCATTTAAAGAACCAAAGACTGGAGATTATTCAGTGTGCAATCTAAATTTATGACAAATGGCAGCTATTGTTAATACGACTTCTTGCACTCACATGACGAGTTGTCCTTAAAAAGGTGACACAAATCCCTCGTCTCCAGACCACTTTCCCCTATAGCAAGACAAACATCTCATGTCATCCTAGCTGAGCATGCTACTGCATTTATGACTGGTTAATTCAGTGATTTGACAGTGCCAAATAATTGGTTTTCTTTGCAATTCCTGATGAAACTCAGGTTCATCTTGTGTTATTGCTCTATAGGGTGTTAATTAGTTTTGACTACTATTGCACAACTCATATCTGATCAAACACGGCCCACGTAAGATTAAGACGATGCATTTACTCAGATTTGTTAAAAACAGACTTATCTTTAAAATGTGTTGAATTAATGAGAATTCAAAATTACTTGACAAATTCTTAGATTTTAAAAAAATCACTAAACTGACTGCTTTCACTGCGACTTCGTGGCTATGGCACAGACAAGCTGTCTAATTCCTCCGTTTAAATCATCTCTAAATCTTAATAACCTGGTTTCTGGATTTCTTTTATAAAGCAAACTCAACATTTCTTTAAGATAGTCTTATTATCTTAATTAATTTAATAGGCAATCTTATCTTCATCAACTGTTTTGATACCCATTCAATATAGGTCAATTCTATTTCATTAGTAGTATCAATTGCGTACATACTGAATACATTTAACCTTTCAAATGCTTTGATATTTTTGTTCAAGAGATTGTAAGCAGTTCATAGAAATTTGCAAGACAACGCTTAAAATGATAAAATCAAAGGTTACAATTAAAAATCAAAGGTTATAATTAAGTTTTATTTCATGATGAAGGCCAACATCAAGGACCATCAGTAAACTCTTTAAATTCCAGTTTTTATCAAAATGTCACAGTGAATTTGGTGGATGAGAAATTTGTTAATTGTGTTATTTAATCATATCTGTGCCAATTTTACTAATAGTTAGATATGAATATGCGTAATAAATGGCTTATTTCATGATCATTATTATAGTCTTATGCTGCATAGTCATTTACAGAATTTGTAAATAAATATTTATTGCTTCAAAACAATTCAAAAAATATTTTCTGTGCTTCTAACAATCTGCATTTTGTTAACAGAACAAGTAATACCAGTGTCTTAAAGGAGATTGGTCGAGTTTTTAAAAAATATACTTTTCAGTGTTATACAAAATATTACCTTGAAAGAAGTTTAAGTTTCAAATTTCAGCTAAACTGTTTTGATTTTGTGAGCTTTGTATATTTCCTTTAAAGCAATACTATAAAATATAAAAATGAAGTGTCCCCTATCACCAATGACCTTTGATTTTATTAACTTATTGGGTTTGTTTTGGTAGATATTAATACCCTCCAAATGTTCACTTTTGCTGTTATGGCCATTTGTTGAATTAAATTTGGGCTTCCGAAATTAATTCCATTTGCATTAGTCTAGGAAAGCAGGTATGTGTTTTTTATTGTTTTTTCGGTGGCAAAACAGATTTCTGACAAAATACACATGAAAATGCTTTCCGATAGTCATATTCCTACATTTTAGGTTGTTTTTACTTAAAAAACCATTGTTGATCAACATTTTATAGTATTGCTTTAATGTGATATGCCACTTGTATATAAAGACTAACATCTTCTATTAATATTTGAATCTAGTCAATCTCTTCCAATTGTTTCAAACATCTTAAAAAAATACAGAAAAGATTTGTATATGTAAAGAAATTTATTTTGTGTACATTATAGTTTTTTCTAGTTGTTAGCATGTTATATGCATCAATTTTGAAGATTACCCTAATAAGAGTTAAATGTCAATTTAGATAATCCAAACATTGCATCAAATCACATGTTTTACGTAATTGAAAGCTTCCTGCATGTATTTGGTGCATTAAATTGGATTATACTCCAGTAGAAGAATTAGCTGGCTGGCAATTGCATTGCTCCATTCCTCTATATAATCACAGATTTCAGAGTTCCGTATATTTTCAGGGTTTCCATATTGATGGTTCTGCGAGGAGGATTAGGCTTGTAAATTGAATAATCCTTTTATTGCATTAGATCACAACGATCGACAAAACTCTACATTTTTGTATTGCAGAATGAGCATATTTGCACAAAAGTCACTGCGCATGGTTTTCATTTTCGAGAATAATATATTCCCTCTGTTCTCTAGAATTGTGTCTGTTACACTTGCAGATAATAAATCAGGGGTCTTATTGTTTCATTGCTTTGTTGCATGGATTCTCATTTGTATTTGATCATGGGCCAGTGAGGGCCAGATACACATCATAGAATAGAACCCTAGGGTCAACTAACATTTGTTGGTAGGATGGATTTGGCCACAATTTGAGATACCCTGCTTTGCTCAATAACACATCAACATATTAGAGCCAACACACACCCAAAATACAAAAGGGTCTTGTACTGGAGGAAAAACAGACAACACTGTATAGATAAAAAAATTAACATACATCTAACATTACAATGATTTTCTTGTGTGACAGATTTCTTAACATGACAATGCTGATATTGCCCTCTTGAAAAAAAAACAGAGAAAAAAAAACACATCAAAAGCAAAAAAAAAAAAAAAAAAAAAATCAAAAGAAAATTGAAGATTTGTATTGCGATACTCAGATTAGGTACTGGAAAACTCAAATTCCTTTGCCCCTTCAAATGACATTTGAGGGTGCATTGCTCTTAAATATTGGAGATTTATAGTGTGCTATGCCTTCCAGATTTGTAATTCCACATGGCCTCTGCACAATTTACAGGTGTTCGCTGACCATTGTGGACCAAGCATCATTTCAGGTTGTGCGGCGCTTAACCTTGATCAGCCCACAGAAGCACAATCGCTGCCGGGATCAGCTCCCCGAGTTTTGTACGCGTTTCCACGGGACAATTAGCAGTTAGTTCCTTGTCCAAGGGAATTTTAAGCACACTCAACTTTTGGGACCAGTCGTGTTTGAACTCGGGACCTTTCGCACCGCAAGCGAGCCCCTTACCATTTAATACGTTTATGAAGGTTTTGATTTGTTTATTTAATACGTTTATGAAGGTTTTTACTTGACCTTACCATTTAAGCTAACTTGACTGCTAAATATTCCACTCTACTCACAATACTTATTGACTTACTATGGTATCCACATTTTGATGCATTAGTTCAAGTAATTTGCTACACACAATGTGAGATGACATTTATGCAGTGGAATGTGACTTGATTGATTTCATCGTTTGACCTTATCATGAGTTAACTTTCCTAATCATGACAACAGGCATGTTCAGGTTAGATAACATGAATATCGTTATCGAGAATTACAATGGGCTAGAGAATAGAAATAGGATTCTTGGCTGTGTAAAACAGGTGTAAGTTCACATATCTATGGATGCTGAGACACTATGAGATGGTATTTCTTCTAAAGGCATGGGAAAATAATAAGGTTTCTGTCAACATGCATTATGTCGACATAAATGTCGACATAAAGCATATCTCGACATGTCGACATGAAATCTCATTTGTCGACAAAACAAAAAAAGTAAAATTCCATACAGATTTGATATATTTATGGCTCTTTATTAGCAGTTGAGCTTTAAAGTGTTGCATAAATAATTTAATAATTATTAGTTGCTCATCATTTATATCCGTTTTAAAGTTATTACGATGGTTCACAACAAAAAAGTTACTAAATATCAATTTAATATCATCCATATTGTCGTACGCAGTAAAAACTAGCACATTATTACATTATTGGTAAGTCGACGTCTAAAACGGGTCATCATGCTTATGTAAACATTTTTGTTTTTTCCTGCAAAAAAATTCTTTGACATTAACTTTATGTCAACATATATGTCGACGTCGACAACAAATTATTGCGACATGTCGACATGAAAAAACAGTCTCGACAGAAACCTTTGAAAATACTGATTGTTGGAACACTACATTGAAACTCAATTAAAATCGAGCCATTGGAATCAGTTCAATTCATTCAGAGTCAAATAATCTTTAGAATGTCAACATTTCAGTTGTTTTATCATTTTTATCTTGATTGGAATTTCACCCTTATGATAAGCATATTTCTAATGTTGTTTCTGTTTTAGGTCCAAATAGTTAATACTTTGTTGTTGTTGTTGATATAAATTTTAAGTTGAAATATTAGCATATCATTTCAATTTGGTTCCTGTATTACTATTTATTAATTTGAGTGTAAATTGAGCCCTTTTTTTCCGCTTGAACCAGTTACTTCAGATCATCTCAATTTTGATTTTAATCTGAAAATGTCTGAACCAGAAATATTACAACTCGCCAAGCAAGGAGTATGTTGGGCACTGGCATCACCTTGTTATCAAATTGAGATATTTTATGACAAGATATATGATTTGTAGTAGCAGATAATTATGGACATGAAATTTTAAAATGACTGCATAATTAAGACCAGGCACTTTGCAGTTTAGAATTTTACAAAATCTTCAAGCTATGTTTTTCTATGACATTACAATATCATATATTTGCTCCAGCTTGCTATTAAAATCAATGTGAATCATTTCATAGTCAGCATTTTAATTTCACAAATTTATTAAGTCTTATCAAAATTACTGAAGCTAAAATGGCAGCAGAAATATTTGTGTTTTACGCTAATAATTATATTATAACTACACTGTTGATGAAGCTAATGAGACGTGGTTTCAGTACAAATGTAATTAAACCTTGCGAGCCTGCAAAGATCATTGTCAATATTATCAGATGCAATATAAGCCTCATAATAGCCTTGTGTTGGATGCGGTAATAGAGGCATAGTTAGAATTGACCAGTTAATAAGTGTGTTGTAATAGATATAATGATGCTGCTTAGAAATGACTGGATGGGATGTTAATATAGCTGTCATGTATGATGCATGTAAAATTAGAGCAGTGCAAATTGATGTGCTTTGAAATTCTGTTAATATAACTAAACTGAGCTACCTAAATTTCTTGACATGGTAAATCTGCTACCAAGAATTGTTGATATTGTCAATTGATGTACATAAATTTGCTAATTGCCACCAAAAGATTTCGTTACAAAATGTAATGATGATAATTGTCAGTTGCAGACATTTTACTCTGTGATGCATTTCCTATATGTGACCCATCATTTCGAAAGGTACCTTAAGGTCGGCATAGTAAATTACGAGAAACGGGCCATTGAAGCTGAGCATAGTCAAAAAATCACGTCCAAGGTCAAATGTCTAAATTCATAAGAAACGTTACCTTTGAAGTGTATTCTATCATATTAACCAGGTCCCAACATCCAAAACATAAGACAAATGTTTTAGAATACCATGATAAAAATCCTTTCTCCATTCAAGTTTTACCAGTACAGAAACTTTAAACTTGATTTTCTCAGAACTATAGTTTTCTGAATCAGCCCGACACCTTTCACCAAATTGGATGTAACTTTGCAATCAATCGAACATCCAATAATAAAAAGCAAGGTGTCATTTTAAAGCTTACAATATAATCTTTCAGATGAGACCAAAAAAAATCAATTTTCAATTTGGGACCCTTAAGGTACCTTTTGAAATGACGGGTCACATTTTACAAAATACTTCATCTCACAAAATTCACAAAATTTTATCACTCTTGGATATGAAACTAAATTCAAACGAAAAGTGGCTCAATAATAGGAACGTTTTCTTTGACAAACAAACAACCATAAAAGAAAAACAAAAAACAATAACAAAATATATGTGCATAGCACATAGGTTATTGACCTAATGGAACCACAGACAAACCTTTCTTTTTCATTTATTTTTATTACCTCACAAAGCAATTTATTTTGTGCTGTGATTTGGAATGATACAGAGTTAGTTGCAGATTAAATGACAGAAAACAGGGATTTTCCCTTTTATGTTATCAGCTCTCTTGGGTAAAGCATTGAACTTGAAATAAATGTTAAGTGCTTTCCTGTCATATTTTTATCCATCTTGAGATCCATTTTAATTTTCAGTTAACAGTCCATATTTGTTATGTTACTAACATTCATAAGCAAGTCCATAGCACAGATGTTTTGAAAGGATACAAAAGCCAACATTTTGACACTTACAATGGGCAATAGCCTTCTTATAACCCCAAATATACAAACTATGACCGCATTTTGTAGCAAGTGAGTCTTCTTGAGTCTGGCTGTGCAATGCATCCTATATCACCTCTTGGCTATGGACCTGCCATCTTAAATACCTGTATGGGGATTTTCAAGTCTCATTCTATATCTTTATAAACATCATTTTCATCATTACTGATCATTATAAGTGTTTAACTCCATATTGTTTCTCTCTTCTTAAAATGGCTTTTCTTGGTGAATGTTTCAAGTTACTCTGGGCTGGGTTTTATAAACTTATTTCTAGTTAAACCATTAGTTAGTTGCAATTTGCTATAGAAGTAGTTATGTTAAAATTTGGATGACCAATATGGGTCCAAGCTTAGCATCTGTATTATCACATCAATTTGAATTCCCAGTGTACAAGTACATCAGACCATTAATTAAAAAAAGAAGAAGATTTTTGATCATAGTTATTTAGCTTTAGTGAAGAGACTCACGCATTGTACTTAAAGCAATTTCTGTGCTTCTTTACACTATAGAAATTCAATCAACAACCTTTCTATGGCAAATTTTGATAACATGTAATATGAAACAATATATAGATATATAGCCTGTGAGTTTACTAAATCATTGCTATTGTGAACCACCGTGGATTGTGATTTTGAGGTAATTGGATTTAGTTAAGGAAACTGACTGAAGCTACTCCTGATCGGAATTATCCATACGAATGTTAGTAAATAAGGTACCATGTCTTAAAATTGCATGATCTTTTTTAGTACCATGTAGTCACCAGTGGCCAGGTTTTAAAAACATGTCCATAAAAGTTCAAGGAATTGATTCTCCTACTTAGGAACTTTACAATGATTCAATTTCTGTTGTTATTATCTCCATTTGTAGACATGGTACAAGGTGTGCTGGAGAAGTCGCAGCAGCAGCTAACAACAGTATATGCAGTGTGGGTGTGGCTTGGGAGGCTGGCATTGGAGGTAGGTTTATAATATATGTGCTCGAGTCAAAGAGTGTCTCGTCGTGTGAGTGCAAGAAAGTTGTATCTGCAATGGCTGCCCAAAGTTATATTTATTTTACACCTTGTCACAGGGATCTGAAAAATCCCTCAAAATGTCCCCGTCTTATGTCAGTGGTTCTTGAAATTGACCCTAAACTGTGGACTGTTACTTGAAGAACCATTTCAAGTACCACTGACCAAAGAACGGAGGTCATGCAGTGTGCAATCTAAATTTATGACGTAAGGCAGCTATTGCAGATACGACTTTCTTGTACTCACATGACAGTCGGTTTCTGTACAGCAAATGGGAAGACTCCTAGCTCCTTACACAGGAGATGTTTGCAAGTCTTGACTATTCTTGTATTTGCCAACTGTGTCCATTCAGGCAATTGCCAATCTGGGTCCTCCAAATTGGACATATTTTTAGACATCCTACCAGTTGAGACCAGGATTGCAAATGTTGGAATGGTCTAGAATGGCTACTCATCAGTGACCAATTGCCACTCTGGCCATGCCTAACATTGCCTGTACAGGGAATTGGAACCTGGGCTTTATGGGTAGGAGGTGAGATTGCTAGTCACGACACATCGCACCCGGCATTCAAGATTTGAACTCTTCACCTGATGATTCTGTAAGATTATGATATAGTGTGCATTTTTGCCATGTTATGTGTCATCATTTGAATTAGTAGGCTGGAAAATTGTGGCTTAATGCTATTGCTTCTGAATATGAACAATGTAACAAACATTTTAACATCTTTCCAAGAGAATCTGATCGCAGTCGTGTTAAAGTCGGTATCTAGATACAAAACATGATGCACACTATGTTGTAAGGATTTGTTTAACTCAAAAGTCATCCCGCCATTGAGGACCTAGACGAGGTGGTTTGTCTCTTTCAATTGCTGTTGTATTGTTAAATTGCAGAACTATAGATGCGATTTAGGTGATGTAATACAAATATTTTTCACTTGGTTGACTTAAATCATTGAATCCCATTGGTCGAAAGTCAATTATTATATAGTCGTATTACATATTTTAAGTCTAAAAATAACCTTTACCGTGTAATCAAAAAGTTATCACGCAGGGATGGAAGCGCGTGATGTGTTTTTACTTACTAACTTATACTTAAACCGTGCAATATGGTTATATATTACCTGTTTGGCATATCCGTATTGCTTTGTTGACTTTTACCATTTATGAAAACAATTTAGGTAAATTTGAAATCTAATTCTGCATAATTTACGTTTTAATAATAAGATCCATGCCTACACCAACCCCCTGTTTGTTCTTACGCAATACGGAAGATATCTATGGTTGGGTGCTGTATCACATTCGGCCTTCGGCCTCATGTGATACAGCACCCAACCATAGATATCTTTCCGTATTGCGTGAACAAACAGGGGGTAACTAATAGTATTAATAATGCAGGACAAATCCAGGCCCAGCATTCTTAAATGTGGTCCACAATTGGGCACTCGATTTAAAAAACAAAACAAAATGAGAAACATGGAATAATTAGAAACACAGTGTGGAAAAATCAAAATATGAAATAATGTATCATTGAACAGATTCAACAGAATCAGTGGAATAAATGTTTGAAATGATTCATTTATACTCACCCAAGCAGTATCAGTCTATCACAGTGTTGATCAAGCAGCAGTGATTGCTGGTATGTACACACATAACTGGAATAATGGAATGATTTCAATCATCAAATAATGTAACAATTTTCAAAAATATTACCTTTCAGTTGAAGGGATACATTATTTACATTTTGTTGATTCAATCACATATATCTACTATTTTTTCATGCAGAATTTGTGTTAGAATTAAGCCTCTTTGCTGGAGCCTACTTCATAAGGATGCTCTAATTGCTTAGCTCTATTTGGCCCTTTTTTATTATATTTACACAGATTTTGCCCTTGCAAGAAATTAATTTAGAAGCCATGTAATAATGATTTTGAAATGTTGGTAACCATGCAAAGTTTATGATAAATGGCATTCATCCAGAAAATAAATCTGAAATTCTAGGAAAAATCTGCCCTGTATAAAGATGCTAATACATTTTGTGGAACTTCTAATCTGCTGAAATAATGATTCAGTGTTTCTGACATTTGGTAACTGTTGATGAATCAATATGTAATGAGGCCAAGTGTGTGAGTATGTGAAGGAGAATTGCTATTCAGCGGTCAATATTTAGACACCTTGGAGTAGTTTGGCGACATCTCATGGTCAGCACACTGCCTACTTAACACATCACAGCAAAAAGCTGCTTTTTTACACATCACCGAAAAGCTGCTTCTTGACCCAAGATGAAAAGCTGCTTTTTTGACAAACCATAGCAAAAATCTGCTTCTTGACACATTACAGCAAAAAGCTGCTTCTTGACATATCACGGCAAAAGCTGCTTTTTTACACATCGCAGCATAACGCTGCTTCTTGACACTTCACAGCAAAAAGCTGCTTCTTGACACTTTACAGCATAAAGCTGCTTCTTGACACTTCACAGCAAAAAGCTGCTTCTTGACTTATCACAAAAAGGCTGCTTCTTGACACGTCACAGCAAAAGGCTGCTTCTAGATTCTTATGATTTTCACATTTGTGTCATTATCAAGGGGAATTAGTTATTTGTTGGAAATAATGGTAGAATATTCTTTTGGGGTTTGGATCAAGATAAGTGCTTACATCCATTGTGTTCATACAACCCAGGCAATGAAATAACATTTTAAAAACCGGAATGAACATAGAGTTGTGATACCAAAGAACCTATATTTAGAAAATAATCTTGTTTATATTGTGATTTAATAAAAACATGTCCATAAAAGTTCAAGGAATTGATTCTCCTACTTAGGAACTTTACAATGATTCAATTTCTGTTGTTATTATCTCCATTTGTAGACATGGTACAAGGTGTGCTGGAGAAGTCGCAGCAGC
The DNA here is from genome assembly GCA_000969725.1 of Ophiothrix spiculata. Lineage (NCBI taxonomy): Eukaryota > Metazoa > Echinodermata > Ophiuroidea > Amphilepidida > Ophiotrichidae > Ophiothrix > Ophiothrix spiculata. The sequence continues at coordinate 21,824 of JXSR01S074622.1, read as the reverse complement.
AGCTAACAACAGTATATGCAAAGTGGCTGCATCACACAGTAACAGCCAAAAAGGTCATATCTAAAGTAATAGAATAAGAAAATATGAACAATAGAGATAATTGATACCTATATAGAGATTTAATTAAAACACTTACATTAATTTCTATTAACAATTCGACTAGAAGTCAATTTAGACAAAAATATCTTAAGTAGATTTTTTTTTAAAGAAAGCAGAAATTATTCATGCTTGGTCAGCCAAAGTGCCGTTGCTCAGACAGATCAATAAGTTAAGTGAGGTATACGGTCAATTGAGTTTGCTAGATAAAAGCATCACACTTGAGGTATCATCTTTCCATTAGCATTAATTGATATCATTTCCACAATTGTGTGGTTAGTTTCCTTTCAATAATGTCAGCATCAACTTCATTTCAACTCAATTGACTAGATTTCCTTAATTAAAACATTCATTCAATTAAAAAAATACACCTGATCAGTATGGAAAGGCCAGTCAGCAGATCAAAATGTCATTGAGGACTATTCCTGGTAGGATACACACTGGTAAATACGTCCCCATTGACTTTACATGCAAAATGCCCTGTCATTAAACGTCATTTTCTCGACTTAGAAGCGACTGGTTACCATGTGCTTGGTCTCAATTGAAAGATAATGGACATATCTCTTCTACAAAATGGGAAAAATATATGGTCAAGGCAAAGTTTTCAAGATACGCCGCATCAAAGTCACGCTTTATTTTGAGTGTGATCATGCCCATTGGGAAAATAGTGCCACTCACAAGAAACCCTGTGTTCTCCAAAAATCGTAAAATTTCTTCAAAAATGGTACAAACAAAATCTTTTCATCATGAATCATTTAATAACAGCCCAATAAGCAGGATTAACTTCAACATTTTTTTCAGAAAATACTTTTTTCTACATATTCTGGAATTAATTTTAGGCAATAAGGGTCACGTTCAGCCTGCCAACAGGCATACTCAATCTAGCAGACGACGCTACACAATTTATGTACCGATGTGGTAACGGTAAAATGCACTTCACAAATTCATGTCACCCTCTACCAAGAATTTTAGATTTAGAGCTGAACCCTACCACTCTTGAAGTTCCTAAAAAAATGGTTGGGCATTGTTTTTTATGAAATATATATTTCCCAGCTATTTACCGGTGTGCACCCTGTAGTTTTCTGAGGTCCCATTTTTAGCTTAAAACTCTAACAAATGTAGAAAAATAAAGGAACTTCTGAAAAATTTATCTCTATTATTTATGTGCACATTTTGACATGAGTGCATACTCACAGGCCTGTCATTTTACTTCATTGTTTCCTCCAACTTTTTAGCATCATATTTCTTTTTTTAAATAAAGATGATTGATCGCATTCATTAATATACTATGGTTTTAAAATCTTTGCTTATACAAGCTTTTTATATTTGCATATCACTCTATCTTGCCTTAAGTGTATCTAACGACTCTCTTGAACTATCCGATGAAATGTTTATGACTTGACACTATAAGCATTTTGTTTTCATAATGTGTACTTCATTCCAAAGACACCATGGTTGACCTGCATAATGCATATGGCTCAACTTTAGTTTACAAAAATGATATTCTACATTAAGTACAGTCAATTTGGCGCGTCATTCTAGAGCATTGACCGGACTTCAAACAAACAACTTTCAATTTATTTGGTTATTTCTGAAATGTCTTGGGATAATGAGCCAAATATGAAAGTGATAAAAGCCTCAGAACAATTGTATCATAGAGGTATAGACAAATCATTTTATATATTTACCTTTTATGCTTATTTGTACCTATATCATGTGTCTTACCTTTGGAATTTGTGTGATATATTTTGAAAATACTCGGAACAATTTCATCATAAGTGTTTAACATGAAATTGATGTTACTTGAATGATCAGACTGAATTACAAGATTTTAATGCATATATATTTTGTGCTAATTGCGAAGTTTAGATAATGATTTTTGTTGCTTTTAGAAAAAAATTTAATTTCAGTGGGTTAATTTGTACATTCAACATTTTCAAATGTTAAATATCTAGAAGTAGTGTGCAATAAGTAATATACTCTGACAATTCGTGTCATATTAGGTATGGATGGATAAAATTGAACAAATAAATTGCTTCAGATAGTGTGGTTAACCTTTGCAAACAAAAACAAGGCATTTTGTCATAAAATATTGACTTCTTTATTTTATTTAATTTTAGTGATATCATGCTTTGAGATGTTTTGAAAAGATTAAGAAAATAAGGACATGACTGTCTGTGATATATTGACGAGATTTAGGAATGCATTTCAATTTTTATGGAAAAGTGAAGCTTGTGCAATGCAATATAATTTCATAGCCTGCAAGGAGAACTTCTAAGAGGATATGTACATATGTACACAACTGTTCAAAAGTATTTCTGCACCAAACCTATATTGAGCCATATCCCCACAGACGTTTATCCGACTTCCACTATTTTTTGACAGAGTCTATGTTTGATAAGTATTTTTAATGAACTAAATTGGAACTGCACTCAATTTTTTTGACAATAGGGTAAGAAATGCATATAACTACTTTCTTCTGCACATAGAAAACAGAGTTAAAATACATTTCTGCGCATTTGTTTGAAAACTTAAAACCTTGAAAATATTCTATCTGGTGATGCGGTGATAATGAGGTTATGAATAATTGATAAGTTACATATTAATGAGATTTGTACTTATGGTGTATTTGTATATGGCCCATGAAATCAACCATTTTTATGGTAGTGGAAGATCAAATATCAGAAGAAACATAGATTTAATTATATTGAATAGGTAAGTCATCTATACAAGCATGACTCGTTAATGATTGTAGGTCGTATAATATCAAAAATAAAGTTTCTGAATGTTTTTAACTATGCCTAAATACTTTTGAGCGGGAGTGTATAAATCTTACACAATAGTTAGCATGAGAGGTGCATCAGTATTTATGGCCAAAGCTTTCCAATGTAAATATCTAGAAGCAATCTCCAGGACCCAAAGAAGTAATATTCATAATTAATGAAATATTGATGGTGAGATTCAAAATATTAATTTGTCTCCCAGGTCGGGGAATAATCTGCTGCCACTATGATATAGCTAGCACAAGGAAAACAACATTTATATTCAAAATTTTCAGATGTAAATGTCTTCAGCAGTTTATAAGACCTAATATAGTGTGACAATTTGTGTCACATTAAGTAGGAATGGGTAGAATTGAAACATGAATCGCTTCAAATAGTGTAGTTAACCTTTGTAAACAAAAACAGGACATGCCATCTTGGATCTTAATGTAGTTGACTTTCTTGCTTTGGTGATGGTATGCTTTAAATGTTTTGATA
>JXSR01S074621.1:102974-121473 GCA_000969725.1 Ophiothrix spiculata | reverse complement strand
AAAATTTGGAATACAAGTTTTTTTCATCATTCTGCACATTCTGTGAAATTTTGAACAAATTCTGTGCTGGACACATAAGCCGTTAGAACCACCTTAAGGTTAATATGTTACAGATGTTTCTTGTCGTGTCATGGTTATTAATAGTATCTTTAAATGCCAAGAACCGATTTAATGTTCATTTTCATTGTCCTCTTTCAGATATGACAGTAATGCATCCGAGAGCTCCAGTTCTGATGGGGACTGGACTGCGGGTAGTGGGCAAGGGTCAGAGGTCGAGGACGGAGAGATTAGGGAAAGAAAACACAAAGAAAAGAAAGAGAAGAGGAAAAAGGAAAAGAAGAAGAAGGTCAGGACTGTGGTAAGTACTGAGAAAATACCTGGCCAAGTTTATATAACAATGATCCTGATTGGTTGATGACAAGAAATTTCCACTTGTGTAGCCAATTACGATGAAGATTATAAAAAATACTGATTCTGAAGCAGGAAAAGTACTGTGCCAAGTTTTCAGTTTGTTACAATGATCCTGATTGGACAATGACAAGCAAGAAATTCCAAAATTAATTGTGCAGCCAATCATGATGAAGGTTAAAAATAGTGATTGGCAGAGAAAAAAATCATCTGATTACATACATAGAGCAAAATAATTTTACCAAACATAATTATAACCTATTATAAAAATAAGAGCATTTTTATAGGAATATCTGAATGGCTTTAGAGGTTTTAATTTTAGTGGCTGTAAATGTCATTCCAGATTTCAACATCTTGATAGGAAATATATAGATATAATTTTGGGAGACTTAGCAAGAAGATCTAATTCAGGGATGCCACTTTTCCTACTTTAGTAGGAATTCCTACTTTTTGGTGATATTGGAGCATTTTTCTTATTTAAAAAAAAATCAGAATTTCAAAAAATCAAGGGTTTATTTTTTTTATTAAAGTGATAGAGAGTTGCATAAAGGGTTAAAATGTGCATGAAAAGAGAGATTTTAGCAACTAAAATATCCAAAATCTTCTCCAAGGGGAAGTTTTCTCCCTCTGCTCGAAATTGGTATCCGATCGAGACTAATTTCCAATTTTTTTCCGCGCCCAAGTGGCATCCTTGATAATTAAATATTGGTTTTAGTATTACATGAATTATGAACAACATATGGCAGTGCATTGTGACAATTATTTCTAAGAATGTGATTTATGAAACCATTCTGTGTTACAGTCAGAAAAACCACGTAAACGTAAGGCGAAAAAAGAGAAAGAAGACCCCAACAAACCGAAGAGGGCGCCGTCTGCATACATGATGTGGTTGAACGAGAATCGTGAGGAGCTTAAAGAAAAAGCCGGTCCAAACAGTAGTGTTACTGATGTTGCAAAGAAAGCTGGTAAGTAAAGCCTTTTTTAAGGGGTCAAAGGTTTAGGCAAAGGTAAAATTTTCAACTTTATAGGATTGTAAAGGTTAAGGTGTCAATTTGTGTCTCTTGAACCTGCGATCTAAAGCAATCGTCTGATTTTCTAAATCCAACCAACCCCTGTTTGGAAAATTAAAAAGATCTTGCTGAATATTCAAATGAACTTTCACTTATTATCCATATTATCCATATGGACTGATCACATTGCACACATCAAAAATAATGGCAAAATCATGAAGGATACCCTGGTCACATAAACCTACGGCGTGGTTATGATGCGTTTACGGTGTCATACCGGGTAGAATTCAGTGGACACCAATCTGGACAATGTTCGTGAGCCGCATAGATGCCACGAGAATTTAATTCTGAGTTAAAAACTTGCGACATGTATACGATGTCTTCAGTTATGGGCACATAACTAACAGTCGGCGACCGGGCATCGCAAGCATTCACCGGCATTGTACCGATGTCACAACGACGCTGTGGCTGATATGGTGACTCTGTGACATGGCGGCTTCCTGCGGCTTATGTGACCATAGCATAATACGTATACAAAAATATAAATATGCAATGATTTGTATCTTAATCAGTCATTCAGGCAAGACTACTGGTTCGCGAACCATCTTGTTTAACTCTAAAATCTGCATTTTTATATGCCTTAAAAGGCGGGCCCCTGGACCCCACTCGTTAGGGGCGAGCGGCAAGTTGGCTACGCCCACCTTCCTTTACCAGAGTTATCAATTATAAACCCTTTCAGCTTTTTTTTTTCCAAACCCACTTTTCATGCCTGGTCATTACTAATCTCTTACACAATGCAAAAACTACCAGATCGCAATGTTTTAGAATACCAGGGATATGCTATGGATTGTAACAGAGTCTTGATTATTGCTGCATTGAACATTTTTTTGATACTATCGATAGATGTACTAACAACTTTGAATCTTTTAAATTCCGACGTATTGACATGGCTAAGGGGCCGCTTCAAAAGTCAACCGGCGGCTGACCGCCCCGAAGCGGTGGTTCTGTGCGGTTGCCATTGTTCAGAACAAAAGTAACCGCCTAGAACTAGAGCTTTTTGGCGGTCAACCGCCGGTTGAGTTTTGAAGCGATCCCTAACAGCATTTATCATCTGTTATGTATGCTATCTTGTCAATAGGTGAAGTGTGGCAAAGTCTGAGTACAGATGAGAAAACAAAATGGCAGGACAAGGCGTCGGAAGCAAAGAGGGAGTACCAGAAAGCGATGATGGAGTATAATAAACGCAAGGAGGAGGAGAAAGGAGGCACTGAAGAGGAGGAAGTGGAAGAGGAAGGGTGAGTTGCTATGGTTACACTGGACAGAGCCTCATTGGGACGGGTGGATGGGACTGGAGAGTAGTGTTTCTGCCTAGGCCATATCAGGCTATTTGAAAGGTTTTCCCAATTTTCAACCTCACCCATTCCTCTAATAAACGCAAGGAGGATGAAGAGGAGGAGTGAGTTGCTATGGTTACACTGGACAGACCCTCTTTCGGGGATAGGGATGGGATGGGACTAGAGAGCACTGTTTCTGCTTAGGCCATATTAGGCCATTTGAAAGGTTCCCCAATTTTTGGCCCAACCCATTCCTATAATAAACGCAAGGAGGAGGAAGAGGACGGGTGAGTTGCTATGGTTACACAGGATTTCGGGGATAGGGATGGGATGGAACTGGAATGCACTGTTTCAGCTTAGGCCATGTTAGGCCATTGAAAGGTTTCCCAATTTGCAGCCTAACCGATTCCTATAATAAACGCAAGGAGGAGGAAGAGGAGGGGTGAGTTGCTATGGTTACACAGGACCGACACTCTTTCGGGGATAGAGATAGGATGAGACTGCAGAGCACTGTTTCTGGTTAGGCCGTTGAAAGGTTTCCCAATTTCCAGCCTAACCGATTCCTGCCAACTAGTAAGATTCAATCTTATTTTAGTAAGATTTTTTAGGCTTATGACAGCAGAAAATCTGAATTTTTCTGAATCCATGCATTGGTCACAGGCGTAATGCCTGACCACTGAATCAGCCATAAATCGATAATCAGCAGAAAAACTCTAGCCGACTGGATATATAGACTAATAAATTAGTGTCACCAGGCTAATAAATCTCAAGTGTTTATATTGATAATTTTAACCTCCCACTGTTACTTCCTTTCATGCGGTCTGCATGCAGACAAAAGGGAACACTTGAACTCAAGTGCTTTGTCAATACATTATTAACAGAAAAGGCTGCATTAGGAAATTAATTATATAGGCCTTGCATTTTTAGCGTGTTTTATCTTAATTTCGAACAATTTTCCTTAAAAAACTCAATTTGGGGTAATTTTAATTAGAATGATTTTAACTTCTGCATAAAATATAGATATTTATACTGCATGTGCTTACAACAATTTTGGTGGATTCAATCATGTTATTTTATAATGCAATTTTAAAACCCTGGGTCAAAATTTTAATACAGTTTTTATCCAGAGATAATTAACATTTATTTCCAAAAAAAGGTGTTTACTTCTTATTAATATAATTTGTTGTTCAATATTATCATGATTATATTTTCTGATGTAAATGTTATCATAATGTTAACAAAGATGGTATTTTTTGCAACTCATGTAACTCTAAAAAGACTTTCAAAACAGGGTCTTCAAATCACTAATTTTTGAACATTTTTTTACAAAATATGCCAATTTTAAACATTTAAAACACACCAAGGGAAAATTATGACTTCAATTTTTTCTAGTAAAATAGGTTGAACTAAGTCTTTCCTTGAAAAATTGTTAAACATCTTTCCTGGATTTAACCTAGAGCATGTATTTTTTTTTTAATTTCTTTTAAAACGGTTATTTTCAAAAGAATATATTCCGTCAAAAATACCATCTAGTTTTTGAAGAAAAAATAGGCATATACAGAAAATTTTAAACTTATCTCGCAGAAATGTTTTTAAGAATCAGTTAATATAATATGTTTTTACATCCAAAATGTAAGAATCTGAATAAATGTGAGATTTTCTTTGTTTAAAGTAAGTTTTCACCAACTCGGATCAGGAAACTCCTATTTATTTTTTACAAAATTTCTGACGGACACCTAAACATTAATGACCGATAAACATGAAAAGGGCAATTTTGACTTCAATTTTGTGGTTCTGATATGTTGATAAAAACATTGAACTTTAAAAATTCCAAAACAAAATATGTGGATTTAACACAGAACAAGGTTAATTAATTAATTAAAAAAATATTAATTATTCAAACCAAAACTCTGAACTTTGGAGATGTTATCTCCGGTTACTATCAATCAATTTTGATCGGACTTTTTTTAAAACATGACTTTGAAATATTAGCAAAACATATAGCATATAAAAATTGACTAAATCGTTCATCAAAATATCTAAAAATCGCAAAAACAGTTTAAAGTAAGACTGCACAGAGAGCTCAATAAATTATTGCTGTATTCAACCAGCTCCATAAATTATTGATCCATGGCTGATTCAGTGGTCGAGCTTTCTATGCAGAGCAACCCTTGTGTGGTTGAAATTCTTAACTTAGTATTTTTGTGTATAAAACAGGCCTTGTATTATTAGGCGAACGATTGCGATAGCACACCATCACACGTCTGAAATGATCTTGAGGAGTGCGATTTTCAGCACACCCAAACCTGGTAAAATTATACACATTAAGACACAAAATGCACACCTGATTGTCCTAAGAAATGCTATTTGTAGCACAACAGGTATTTTTTTCAAAATTCAAGGCCTGATAAAATCTATTTTTAGTGAAATGTCTGCTTCTTTGGGATGCAATATCTACTTTTATGCATCTAAAGGTTGACATGGCTGCCTAAGCCAGTGATTTTGGCACAAGCACCCTCAGCTTTGTCAAAATTGGTCAAATTGGCACAAGCTAAATTAACTTGAGGGGAATATTTCTTGAGAAGATGTATAAGGCCTAAAAAAAGTTGTTGACTTGCCCATTAATGGTGAAATTGGTGGTCAGTCAAATTTGTTTAAATATTTTTTTTCTTTCTTGAAAATGGACACCAATAAAAACTGGACAAATAAAAATAGTTTATATAAATATTTTTCATTGTTTTGTGCTTTAATTATTCAAGAAATGCATGTTCCATGCATATAATACACATTCTGTGAATATTGTTGTAAATTGTTGTGGGCGCGTGTGGCCTAGCGAAACAGTGCAGGACTCATAATCAGAAGGTTGTGAGTTCAAGCCCGCTAGCGTCAACGTGTTGTGAATCTGGGCAAATCACTTTATCACACTTGTCTCGTCGACCAAATCGTATTGGGGAGCTGTTTAGGGGGAATATTATAATGTAAGTGCTAATAGGTCTGCGCCAATGGCCATGGCTGCAAATGGCGTAGTTTAAGGCGAAATGGTTATGACGATTCCCTTGTACGCCGGTAATAATGACCAGCGCTATGGTACAACGGTGAATAGCATATTTTAATTCCGTGTATTATTATTATTATTATTATTCAACCCAAATATCATGATTTTTTACCAATTGCACTGTTGAGTTAGGCAAAAGTTCACCCCCCCCCCCAAAAAAGAAATGAAATGAAATAATAAAGCAACCCTAAATTTTTCGGTCACAAAGGGCAAGTCAACAATTTTTTTAGGCCTAAGCAGGAAAGCTATGAATATACACTTGCATATAAACGTAAAGATGACGAAAACAGCAGTGTCTAGTTAGGAAGGTGAGTTGCCATGGTTAAACAAACAGGACGAAGCTTTATAGGGTCAGACATAAATAAATAAAATAAATAAATTGCATTTATAGTGCACTGACTTGTAATGACATAATATATTTTGTACATGTTGTCATGAATGGTGTTAGTGATGAAACAAAGCACAATTAGCAGACTTGTTTTACTAATTTCAACATTCATGACAACTGTACAAAAATTCCATTGGAAGCAAGGCATGATTGGAAGGTCCTGATACCTCCTTTTGTATAGACTAATCCATTTTCGCGTATTCCATAGGCAGTGCTCGATTTTACACTTGCACATATGCGAGCACTTTTTTCTTGGTGCAAGTAAGATTTTCTACCTACTTGCACAGGAGTAAGGAAAAAAGTAGGCCTACCGATAATGTGTTAGTTGTTATTTTGTACACAAACAATGTCATTGATCCAATTTTTTCTTTCATAAATGTCAATTTTTGTCTTCTACTTACCACAATATAAATTGACAAAGTCTCAATGATGGTACTGGAGAGATTGAGGCAATGCTACCAATAATCGAAGCTGTCGTGATTGTAAGGCCTAAAAAAAATAATTGTTTGATTGGCGTAACATAGAAAAAAATAGGGTAGGTAGGTCAGATTTTTTATTTTATTTTTAAGTCTATGTTTCACATACAAAAACACAAAATATATACGACACATATACAAAAACATCTTCACTTTTTCTGTAACACATCTTTTATTTGTCATTTTGATTGTCCTGCAAGCCATATCTCGGGCCTCCATGAATCGATTCCCATCAAATTTGGAAATTTGAGGTTTTTTACCATGCTCAAAAAATAAAAATATTTAAGGTCGGTGGTAAAAATAGGGTCTGTTGGGTTACGCCAATCAAACAATTTTTTTTAGGCCTAATCGTCGGTTTTGGGATCCCCAGTAAAGTGATTTTATATTTATGTCAGCTGATTGTTTTTCCATGTGCATGTAAGATAAATTTGTACAAGTAACTTTTTGAAACCAGTGCATGTTTACCTTTTTTGCTAAAATCGAGCACTGACCATAGGCCATATGATGGAACACTAGTTTAGTCCTCGATACTAACATACCTTTGTGTGAATTTCATCTTTTTCAAAATTACTTGTACTTTCTTATGACGGAAAAGATACTAGTAAGTATCCAACCAGATTTTGTGTTCATGTCAGCACTCAGCAGTATAGTGTGATTTGTCTAATATTGTGATATGTACTATTATCACTAGGAGATTGAATTTTGTGGCATATGGCCATTTTGATTTCATATGGCCACAAACAATTTCACATGGATTTACTGAATCCAAAATAGTTTCTGCTAGCTGCTTATTGTATTCAGTGAATATATACCAGCAAGAATCTTTGTTGTTTATTTTGATTCAGAGGAAAAAAATTAACTTAAAATGAAAATTTTAACATTTTATTCAAATCATTTGCAAAGATGCTTACTGATTTATATCAACTGAATAGGCTAGCAGCTAGCAGAAACCATTTTGGATTCAGTGAATCCATGTGAAATTATTTGTGGCCGTATGAAATCAAAATGGCCATATGCGACCAAATTCAATCTCCTAGTGTATCTCTTGGCTGACATGAATCCTTGAATCCCATTGGTTGAATGCCCAAGTAATATACAACAGTATTGCGTGTTTTAAGTCTAAAAATACCCTCGATCGCGTATTTAGAGAGTTATCTCGCAGTGATGACTGCGCATGTGTTTTGACACGTGTTTGCTAAAGTCACGCACATAAACTTGTCCTCAAACCATTGAATACGGTTATATACATTACCTGTTTGGCAAATCCGGATTACTTGGTCGTCTTTTGTCACTTATAAAATGAAAATATACACAAGTATGGTAAATTTGTGATCAAAATATGAATATTTTTTGTTTTAGAAATGATATTCCAGGGTTAGTGCGGGTCCTTGAAAGTCCTTGAATTTTATTTTGCAATTTCCAGGCCTTGAAAGTCCTTGAAAAACTGACTTTATCAAAAAAAAGTCCTTGAAAGTCCTGGAATTTTCGAATGTCAGAAATGTTAAAAATTAATATGTGAAAAGAAATTACCATGCAATTATTTTTATCCAAAAATGAGCGGGGAAAGTCCTTGAATTTTGTAAGTGAAAAAGTGTACTAACACTGTATTCGTGCCTATGCCTATGCAAGTGATATATTTGGTACCCCCTGTTTGTTCGTACCCTATATGGAAGATATCTATGATTGAGTGCTGTATCACATTCGGCCTTCAGCCTCATGTGATGTCATGTTACCCAACCCTAGCTGTCTCTCAGTATTGCGTGAACAAAGAGGGGTAATTTATAGTATTTAAAAATTGTTGTTAGATGTGGACTTTTCATGATACAACAAGGCAAACCAAAGTGCAATGGTACAATCCAAATTTTACAGAGTGAACTTTTGTGCAAATGTAGCAAGCCAATATTTATCATAAGGCCAAACAAATTAATTGTTGTGTTGCCCTCAAGTGGGATTTCTGAAAAATTGAGTCGGTCGGTCGAATTTTTTTTTTTTTTTCTAATTTTTTTTTTAAAGCACCTAAAGTACCAAATTTGGGTGCATTTTCCACTATTTTCAAAATATTTTCTCAAAAAACAACAACCAGTCTGAGCAAAATTGGGTGCTTTCCCGACCCTAATATATTTTTTTTTTTAAATTTTTAAATAGGGTCGGTTGCTGAGGGCAACATAACAATTTATTTTTTTTGGCCTAATATTACGTACTGTCACTGCAGTCACGATAATGGTTACTGTTGTATATTTTGTTTCATTTATATACTAAATTCTTTAAACAGTAAAAAGGTGTTGTTTTCAAAGTTTGTACTTGCAGAGGATGTGTTTTGCTTTGTATTTCCTGTTGTCCAAATGTCCATTCTTGTTCTGTTGCATGCATGTATGTATAATTATGTCGGTATCACAGCATTTCAACCAAGCTTTTAGCCAGAGAGCCGTCAAGCCGTCTTTTGGACGGCCTGTCATGATAAAAGACGGCCTAGAAAATGCTAAAGCCGTCCTAGAGGCCGTCAAAAAATGTTAGAATTTATCCTCAATAATCATCATCATCACAAAATCTGATCAATTTATTGTACTTTGTGAACTTTGTGAACTTAAAATGGCTTTATATCGCGTTTTTTCTTCGTTGGTTCCGCAGTGAGTCGCCATGTTGTTTACAAAATAGCGCGAACATAATCTTCGACTTCTTTGTCAAGTATGAATATTAATCATGCTGACGTCACAATGTTTTGATTGAAGCCGGCCTGTTCGCCCGGCCGCGAATTTGGACGCCCTACTTTCAAATCCTGGCTAAACCCTTGATTTCAACCAGTATTACCAGCATCGAACAATTATAATTACTATACCTAATAAATATATATTGGCAACCGTGAAAAAAGTTCAACCTGATACACTTGACAGCATTTTGCCTACTTCCCTGATTGCGCATAACGCCCACGCAAGGAAAAATGAAAAATTATTGTACCCCTCGGTGGGAATTCATACGGTGACCCAGGACAATATATTTTTTAGGTGATTTCTGATTTTGCTATATTACATTCAGTGCAACATTTATGAGGTATAGTAAAACAAATACAACAAAATACAATCATGGATTATTTCGAGAAGTATTGAAAATTCCTGATCTCTCGTTGTTGGATGCGTGTGACTACTTCCCTCTGCTTCGCGTCGGGATACTCGGGAAGTAGTCACACACATCCAACACCTCAGGATCAGTAATTTTCACTACTTCCTTCAATACCATGTTGTATATGTATACTACGTAGATCAATTTTTAAGTCATAGTTAAAAACAAAGAGTATTTGACCGATATAGAATAAATGAATAAATTATCCCTTATAAAACCCCTTATAATACCTTGTCTCTCTTCAGCACACCAGCCAAGAAGGCTAAGAAATCGAAAAAGAAAACATCACCGAGTCCCAAGAAGACCACGGCCGGGTCCGGGACTAATTATAAGAGTAAAGAGTATATCTCCAGTGAGTCATCGTCGGATGAGGACAAGGAGGTAAGTGTCGAAATGTTGTGACAAAAATCTGCCTTACAAAGCAAACATGCAGTATAGCAGGTACATTCTATAGATCTTTTCAAAATATGAATTCCTGAAGCTGATTTTACACTTTACAGCAATTGCCGACAGAAAAAGTGACTCTTCAACACAATAACCAGAATGTTAAGTTCGCGTTCTCGTTAACTGGTTGCATACAAATTCGAACTTGTAATTAGCGTTCGCACTATAGAGTCACTTTTGGTGTGATCGCCCTGATGTGACTTGAAATCTTAAGCTTAATCAGCTGATTTCAAATGGAAATTTCACTCTTTATGTCGGTGAGTTTATGGTACCATCAGCCAAAAGTTGTTCAGAATTAGTTTATCTAATAATGTATGGGTCTGGTTCTATTTATTTTTCACTTTTATTGCACTGATAAAGCGAAAGAATTTTCGGAAAATGTTGTTTACAAAAACATATATGCTAATGAGCTCGTACATGAAAACGGCCATGTGATCGATGTTCCGAAGATTTCCGAATGGATTTTGAAAAGGTCTATTAGGATGCAATTTCACTTTAATCCATACCCATGCTAGAAAGGTGTATGTACATATGTTTGATGTAGTAGATACTGCCTTTATTCATGAAAGAGAATTGATTGTCTGCTCATTTGTGCACGATTTCTCCAAGGGAAAAGGAAGTAACTTGCAATTGATCTATAATGCATATACTGCGTTTTTACTATGTAGGGCAGAAATGACAAGCGGTGCAGGCCTCAAATATGTGGGTTGGTATGGGGGACTCGGCTTTATTGATGATAGGGCTGGTATCGGCAAGTATTTGCATTGTCGACAAATCCTCGAAATCTAGCAGCCGATGTCGCGACACTGTCGATAATAAGTTTTGTCAATGCAGTCATGCGGATTGACATTACAAATTGTAGCACTCTGTTAAATCAATGTGGTGATGCTACGATAGAATGAACATTATAAATGAAAATGTGATCAAAAACTTATGCTTACGGTTTTGTAAAATAACACAATATTTTAATACCTAATCAAACCCCAGCTCCTGACTGATCTGTCAGCATTTGATGTAGTAAGCCCTCTATATATGCAAACTTTTTCTTTCCACTGAATAAATGTTGTGAAGTGAGCCCTCTTTGATCAGTTAACAGTAAGTGATGGTCACTAAAAGTTTATGCCTGTAATTTTCACCTGGTCTGTAAGAATTGCACAAAGGATGCTGTATATGCCAAGCAATAATTTATTGGACAGTGTCAACAAAAATCCCAAGTACAGGGCCCTTTTGCGTGGATTTTTGTTTAAATTGTCCAATAAATATATGTTTTGCCTATAATATACATAAAATAAGTATGTTATCAAAAATGTGTGTTTTTGTTTCTATATATTTGAATCCAATAATCGATAAAATCTTGTATCTAGGATTTGTCATTTTGCAGCACATAGGTATTTTTCTTCTATTCTGGTTTTTAGCCCAAAGCCCTATTGTTAACAATGAAATCAGATGTTTACAGTCATAAAAAAGCATTCCGCCTCAAAGAACATGACTATGTGTAGCGGGTCTGTGTTTAGCCCTAGTTTGACCTAATTTATATTTGTATAAAACAGGTTTTGAAGGGCTATCTTGTTTGATCAAAAAGACCTTAAACAATAACTATGAACTTACTTACTCATGGTAGTGTGATTTTATTTCCCAAGGGGGGAGGGGGCAGTCATATATTCTATATGTATACATGCACGAACACCGGTTTTCAAAGTACCCCTAAACAAGTTTTAGCTTTCTTTGAAAAAATTGTCCCTAAACAAGGATTAGCACAGTTTCACCTTAAATTTTTACTTTTACACTCTAATAGTTACTTTTTCATCCATTTTGAAAAAACAACCCGTTTTGTTGAAAATCAGTGTTTTTTAGGCCCCTAAATTACACAAGCGGTGCTTTCAGTGTTGCTCAGAAAAAATGGTCCCTTTTGCCATGGTGTTTTGGTCACGCATATGTACATCAATAAAGCTGAGTGTCCCCCCTGGGTTTTATTTATTTGGGTACCAGCATATGTTGTTGCTGTTGTATTTTAAACAACAACAAAATATTCAATTTTACAGAAACAATATTTTTCAAATTATTACCAGTGAGGATTTTATTTTGCAATTAAAGGTGCAATTCATGATTTTGATGTGGTCTCTTTTCTAGCTAAATAAAAAGAAGAGTACAACATAAATATATACTGAAAATTTCACTTGATCCCGACAGTTCGTTTCAAAGTTACAAGATATTCAGCATTTTGAAAATCCCCATAGACTACTGTGTTGTAATTACTGTCGGGGCCCCGACAATAATTAGAAAATGACACATTTTCTCACTTTTCTCAAAAATGCAAGCACATATGAAAGAATGGTTTGGGGATCGTAACATATACCACTTGAGGATTCTTATAAGCTAAAAAACTCTAATTTGATAGAGGTGACCTTGATGGTGAAAAGTGGATCATGAATTGCCCCTTTAAAAACGTGTTTAAGTAGGCAATCGGAGATAATGATGTTTGAAATGCACTTATTTCATGAATTTTAACACCCTGTGAAATTAGGCACCTTGCAAAATAATACCATTGCACAATTGAAGTTTCAGTTTTAACTTTGTTCAGTGTCATGATTTGTCTGCATAAGGTTGAACATATTTTGACATTTATATTGACTTTATTTATGATTTCTGTTACTGTTGCCTGTTATTGTTGCTTTTGTCTGGAAACAATGTTCTTTCTGTGCAATTTGATAGTGTAGTACTAGTAGGAAATTACACTCTAAAAACTGGTCTTAAAGGGATGAACTTCATCATTTATTAGTGCTGATATAAGGTATAATAAATATTCCAATTATAGAATGGTCAATATGATGTGACTTCAAAAACTCCATCACATTATTTTGATTGTCTCCACAATGTGATCTGATCTAGTAGAGAGCTGTGAAAATAGGTTAGAATATCTTCAAATAGATACAAGGGTCATAGGTCAGAGAGGTAATAGGTTCAGCCAGGCCTCCTGGGTCATAGGTCAGAGAGGTAATAGGTTCAGCCAGGCCTGCTGTGGGATTTTTCAATGACTGACAACAATAGGAGGATGCAGGTGGCATAAATGTATGTAGTGCTTGTGTCTAGTTTATATCAGAAAAACTATTTAGTATTTTCATTATAATAATCTCTTATTTCGTATTTAACAGTTGACATGTGAAATTGGCATGCAGGAAAAAGGAAGAAAAAAAAATAATGACCATTAATTTTGATGTTTTGATCTTTTCACATGTTGGGATTCCCTTAAAGCAAATATTAAATATACTTTTTCCATTCCTCATTGGCATTTTAGACACTTGTTTCGAATTTTCCTCTTTTCCTTATTTGGATACAAACAAATGACTTTCATACTTTCTAATAACTTAGTAAGGGCTGCTTCTATCACGACCTTAGGCTCAGTCATGCATCAAGGTATTGAGCTGTTTACATCTATTAAACATTGTTTTGGCCATAAAGCATCCCTTAGAAGTAGTCATATAAACTCTCAATCTAGAATTTAGGCTAAGTAAACATTTCCAAATGATAGTGGTTTAAAAATAAGTCCAGATGTCATAGATCATTAGAGCAAAGGGAGATGGAGGGGATCAGACGTACTTTGTACCGGGGGGAGGGGCAGTTTAATTTCAAAGTGTCTCATTTGACTGATCAAGGGGAAGGGCATTTCAATTTCAGTATGACCCATTTATTTGAAAAATCAGACCTGTAATTGTACTTTGTACCGGGGGAGGGGCAATTTTATTTCAATGTGTCTAATTTAATCTGTAGATCCTGCCTGAAATTGAATATCATTTGATTGTTAGTTTGTTACTGATTGTTATTTTGTCCCTAAATAGCGACTAGCTATCACTTGGAGGGCTTGATCCAATGAGATATAGGTCCGTATGCACAAAACTGTACTAAAGTTAGTCCCGGACTAAGTGAAATTTGATTTCCTAAAAAATAACACATTTTTTGGAATCTGTGATAATTTGTGTTCTTGTTACGAGATTTATAATGAAATTTCTATAATTTGGTCACTTTTCTGTTTTGGAACATTGTCATATTTTCCTAGAAGAACAAAAAAATGGTTTAGTCCAGGACTAACTAAGTTAGTCCCGGACTAAACCATTTTTGTGTTCTAAAAATAATATCAGTGACCTAAAACTGACAAATGTATCATTTATTTCAAGTATCAGTATAAATCTTTAACCAAAACCATAAATTATCTCTTGATTTTTCCAAAAATGTATTATTTTTCAAAATTTCAAATTTCACTTTGTCCGGGACTAACTTTAGTCCAGTTTTGTGCATACGGACCTTAGTGTCTTAACCATGACATAATCAGGGTGGATTTAATAGGGTGGGCACCTGACTTGCACCGCCTCCTATTTACAAAAACAGCCATAAATCGTAGGTAGCAGTATTTTTAAAAATCTCAAAAGCGGAACCTATCATTGAGTGGGCGACAGGCAGCCAGCACCAAAATGACCCCCTCTATTGAAAAACCCTAGATCCCCCCCCCCCTGATTACCAGTAAGCCTTAGCATAGGGTTCAGACTTCTGACCTAAAAACATTGCTGTAATTTTGATAATCACTCAGCACACTCTCATTAACAGCTCAACAGTTTATGGTACATTCAGAGTCCTGCGATTTCACTGCAACGGATATGCAGTCTTTACACTCACTACAAGAAGTGGCTTTAAAATTTATGTGTATGGAGGGATGTGGCAGTAATGAAATTGGTTGACTCTGAACACACCATTAGAATTCACTTGCAACAGGTTTTCACTGATGGTGCAGCCCTAATTAAAGGGACTGGCCTAGATTCCTCCCACTAATTTTTTACCTGCATATTTTTTTACTTGAATCGATAGAACATGTTTATAGTAATATAACCTACAAGTGGTTTTCCATCATTTTGAGGAGTATTGGAGAAAATTGCAATTCTTTACATACTTTAATGTTTGTCGCCGGCGACAAAAAGTGGTGTGAAAACAGTGTTTCTAGTTTGAAAACTGATAATAATCTTGTTTCTACACCTGTGATGGCCAAACAAATTATTTTTGATGAAATTGTTTCTCTTTTAATATGTTGTAAATTACTTCCATGAGCTTTGTTTGATCTTTTATCTAGTAAATCCATCTGAGGTACAAAAGTTAGGATTTAGGAAACACACCACCATCAAAGAATGATATATTGCAAATTAATTATCTCTCAATTTGAACCATTTGTTTGTAAATTTTTGCACTTTTTTGGATTTTGCTATTCATTTAAGCGTTGTTTAAAGCATTTTCATAAATATTTAATTCTAGGTGGAATCTAGGCTAGTCCCTTTAAGTCACCGGTAGTCGTGGAAAAGATTTGCATCTGATTGACGCAGAATTTCCCTACTTGTTGTGGATGAAATCTCTAGCAAAATTGAAGTGCAGTTCTGCATGTTTTTGATCCTCCCCTTGTATATAAACAGTTAAATTCCTTTTTTTTCTACTCTATGGAAAATTTAAGCTTTCAAAGGAAAAATAATAAAACGGAAAATACCCCAAAAAATGCAATGCGGTAAAACACAGGATTTGAAGCAGAAAATTTTGGGCCTACTGTTAATTGTTGCAAGTTGTATTGACCATTGTGTGGTTTGCCCAGATCTTGTCACACTGTCTGGTACAATGTACAGTTGTACACTCCCGGTCAAAAGTGTTTGCGCCCAAAACCTTTAACCAGCCATATCTCGAGGCTAAGCGTTCATCATTTGCATCATTTTTTCGGATTTTATATTTTACATATATAGATCTAAAGAACTCAACAAGAATTGCATTCACCGCATTTGAAAACATGGTGTACTAAGCATACTGTACACTTCCTTCTTCCCATTCAAAATGGTAAATACATAACTGTATATTTTTTGGAAAACTTATAACCTGAAAATGTTTTTTACGGTTACGAGGTGACAACGAGCATTGAATAATAGTCTACATCGGTACATAGCAAAAACGTGCGTGTGGTGTATTAGTATATGGTTCAGGAAATCAGCCATTTTTATGGTTATGGAAGATCGAATATCAGAGGAAACATGGATTATTTATATTGGATACATATGGCACCTTCATGAATTTTTTAATCTTGAGTCTTGGTCGTTTGATAGAATAATTCGGTTTTTGCCCGTATTTAAGCGTGCGCAAACACTTTTGACCGGGAGTGTACTATGATCATCATCATAACACAAACCATAATTGTTTTATACATCCCAGCTCCAGGCATCAAATGTCATCTGGATCAAGCCATAAACAATGTTACACAATACAGGAAATATCGGGGAAATCTAGCGCCTAGATAGGTCTGCCCATCATTGTTTGTGTGTGTCAATAGCATCATTTTACATTGTTGATGACTTTGCCGATGAACTTCGATCAGGGTAAACAACCTGAGTTTGGTTGGATTTTTACGAAAAAAATGGGTTAGAATGATTTTTAAGATATCCCTGCTATATATTAAGGAAACAGTATTTCGTATGGTTCCACTTTTTTAGTTCAGAGTTTGGAGCCCTCATATCATTCCACCGCATATTAATTTAGGGTCCAGGCCCAAGGACTACTTTGACAACTCATCATGTGAGTGAAAGAAAGTTGTATCTGCAATGGCTGCTAGTTGTTATATTTATTTATCTTCTTATCACTAAAATTGCTCAAGAGCCACTGACCCAAGACTGGACATTATATCAATGTATATCAGTTGATACATGTTGATACATTTATTAAGAAGATCAATCACACCCACCTCTGGCATAGACAAGTAGATACGAGCACCACTTGCTGTCTAGGCACCACCTGTCTTGTGGTAAGGTGGCTTGGCATTGTTGGACATCAGATGGAGCGCTGGAGGTCTTGGGTACAAATTTTGGAGGAGGTGGAAATTTGCCATTTTTGATGCCTAACATACAATGAAAAAGTGTTTGATTTTTTTTAAATACAAGTCCATGATAACTACATTGTCAAACTTCTGTATGATACTTTGTTTTTGAGACCTGGGAACTTCAAGGTCTTTGACAAAAAAATGAATTGTTGATTCATTGTCATGGAAACAATGAGATTTGGTTTCCTTGGATGATTATTAGACCAATATCATGTCAGTACACCAGGGGGGGGGGGGCTCAAAATTGGCATGATACAATTTGGCAGCACACATTTTGAGCGCCTTAAAGCACATATCCTCTTTTGAACATGTGACCTGTTTACCATAAGCCACCCACAAAAACAGCATGTTTCTTTTTCAGAAACAGGGCAAGATACATTATGAATTGAGATTTATTTGAAATGATCATACCTTTCTTTCTTGCAAAAATATTGGCTTTCATTTCTATTCCAAAATATCTGAACATTCTCTAGATGTAGGCCTAGTTACATTAGAAATGTGCAAAAAATGGAAACTTTAAAACACATTTTCTTATGCATATGCTGACATATCATGCTTTGAAGAGCCATAGTTTAACACCATTTCTTAAAATTGCGAAGAAATGAGACAAAATAAATGCACACGCTGTCAATTTTGATGCGTCCAATTCACGAGGCCTGTAGGGGCCGAGTGCATGGGACAGTAATCAAAATTTACCGCAAGTGCATCGATTTTGTCTCATTTTACGAGTATAATGGAGTGCAAATCTTATTTATCTAATTCATACACGACAGAAAAATAATATTGTATCTTTTTATGAAATGAAATGAGGCCTTAAATACGACCATCAAAATCCAAAACTTCTCTAAACTAAATAAATAATTGTGCACCCTACAAAAACAATGAAACATTCATACGCACTAAACGCCCGCCACGCAAACTGGGATGCAGCAAGCGCAGTGCATTGTGAAGTTCCACTGCATTCTGCGTACTTTATATTCTTGCGTTTTGATTGGCTAGGTGACAGTGAAGTGTATGAATTGGTGTTTATGAACATCCTTTTGATTGCTATAACATAAAATAAAAGTGACTACTGGCTCTTCAAATGCCAAAAATGGGGTGATTATTTCCATTGCAGTAAAAAAAAAATACATAGGCCTATATATCACCCTATATTCTGCTAGCCCCCTTCCCTCGGGCAATAACATAATGGATACAAATGATGCCATGTCATTGTCAGATTGGGTGAAAGTACCAGCGGGTAATCACTTCCCTGCTGACAAAGGTCCCCCCCCCTTAATAACACAATGGATACAAATGATGCCATGTCATTGGTATAATGGGTGAAAGTACCAGCTGATAATATCATCCCTGGATGACAAAGTCTCCCCTCAATAAC
>JXSR01S074621.1:745-13214 GCA_000969725.1 Ophiothrix spiculata | reverse complement strand
TTTCATAATATGAGTTCACCTGGGATTATGTCAGACATTAGCTGGTGAGGTAGACCCATAAATCATCAGGAGGGTTTGGTGTGGTTGTCTGAGGTTTGTCTGGTTTCAATTGGTTGTAAGTGGGGCGCCGTAGTGTAGTGGTTAGCGATCTCGCCTTACACGCATTGGGCCCGGGTTCGATTCCCGGTGAGGGCACTTGCCGGAATGGAATCTCGGAATCTTTGCTTAGACGTTTATCCGACTTAGTGGCAGCATTGGGCAGATATTCTAGTTCTACTCCGCTCCTATCATGAAGTATTTAGAGTTGGGTAAATATTTCATGAGAGATCGTCGTCTTTCGGAGGGGACATAAAGCCGTCGGTCCCATGTACAGAAGAGTCATACCTGTACATGCAGTCGCAGCCAGTATTGTAAAGAGTAGGGTATTCTACCCCTGACTGTTCCCAACCCCGTTGGGAACAGTCAGGGGTAGAATGCCCCCCCATTTGATTTTCAGGGGGGGCATGGAAGTTGGGGTAGGGTCATTTTTTTTTAACAGCGACTTTTTTTTTTTGGCCACCTTTGGCGGCAAAGAATTTTGCTCCATTTTTTTATGTTTGTCTTTTACCTTGAAGTAGTTTGGGTAGTTTTTTGTGGGTTTTTTTGCCCGTCTTGGGTCAAGATTTTTTTTTTTTTTCGCCGCCTTTGCCGGCGAAGGGTTTTTTTTTTCCAAAAAATTTTCCATCCCCCCCCCTGAGAATCAAATGGTGCGCCCCTAAATGGTCTTCGTCCCTGGGTCTCATGTCTCTCAATTAAAGTAAATAATGGCCATGTTGTTGCTTGGACTTTGCAGAAGTTTGATTGACTTGCTTTTCAATTATTTTCAAAAACTTTTCCATAGAACCTGGTCCTATGAAATCTGTTTACAGCTGAAATATCTTTATTTAGCAGTAAAAGAATCATTGTCATTTTCTTTTATTTTACTTATTTTTAGATGAACTTGAACCAATTTCAGCAAATTGGTGTCCTTTGTTCAAACAAACAAATATAGCCAAAATATTAATTTATAATTCAGGTCGTACATTTCCACAACGTTGGTGCATTTAATAAAAGCTGTTTTGGGCTATCCATTCATCATTAGCAGCATCAAAAATTACTAATACATGTTTGGTTTGAGGGGAATGAAAAAGATAGGGAGCCCAGGACAAAGTGGGGGAGGGGGTAGGTCCTATTTTTGCTTCTCTAAAAGATTTCATTTTGCTTTTTGAATCATTTTATCTATCCAAATCACATAAGAGTTAAAAGATAGCAACTGAATGTGCGGTCAATATCTACCAAGGGTAAACCTGGATCGCCCAGGCTCTCCGCCCTTTATAAAAAAAATACACCTCCTGGGCCCTCCATCCCCATATTTTGAAAACCCTTCGGAGGACGAGAAACAACTTTCATCCAACCTTCAACTGGAACTTTTCCAGTGGTTAAAAAGTTTGTTTTGCATGAATGATCAATATTGGCAGTTCAGGTTGGGACATGTGGACCCTCTGAATATTCTGTTTACATGTCCACTTTGAGCATACTTGTCCCAATTTTATTGCCTGTTAAAAATGATTGATCCAAATCTATTTGTTTACTTTGGATGTGCAACAGAGCAAGCTGGTCATTCACTAAGCTAATTTGCATACAATCATAAATGTGAGAAGGTTATTCCATTTTAATCAGAGGGGTGCATAAATTAAAATGAGTCATTGTGTATGGGGTTGCACCACTTGTAAGGACAATGTTATGATTAGTTTGTTATTGAAAAAGTGTGAAGAATTATGAGAGTTTAATAAGCTTGATAACAGATGTGCTTCTATTGTCTTTCATAATGTTATGTAATTTGATTTTTAATAGTAGCTGATAGATAATGATTAATTAATTTTTGTAATGGCCCTGAGTTGAAAAATGTGGTTGAAATTCATGACTTTCTGTTATTTGCAACGATTCTCTAGCTCTTTTTACATGTTAGGATAGCGAACTTTGTGATGTACAGAGCAGCTGATGTAAACTGCAAATTTCTTCCAAGTTCAGGGTACATGCACATCACATTTTTCCGAGTGCAGTGCATTTCATTTTCTCTCTCATGTCCAAAAAGTTCAAACACTTCCCAACCATCTGGGATATATCCACACACCACACATCAAAACAATAACAAACTTTTCCTTCCAGCAAAATAAGGTCCCCATATTCTTAGGGATCCCCCAAACATCACACAACAACCATACCAGTTATCACGCGGAGGTCAACATCCTTTCTTGTGATCAGTGATCAACATGAGAGCTCATAAGCAAGGAGCATTATGCATGGAAGCATGCCATGGTCACAAAACATGATTCCGTTGCCAAGTTTCTGCTGCCTCAAGGGACGCACAGTTTGCATTCCTAGTGGTTTCGCAGAATCGTTAATTACCAATGCATAGAGTGTTGAATTTGTTTGGGTGCAAGTGTAGATGCCCTTTTTGGAACATGTGCTTTACCCGTATATTTTACCCAAATGTAATATGCAAAGTCATATTTAGGAAAATGCTTTGGGTTTTTAGCATTTTATCAATCAATCAATCAATGATACTAGTACTTGCTTAACATGCATGCCCCACGGCTTTACGTGACTGTCTGACCACGGAGCAAGTAGAGTAAAGTTTCTTGCCCAAGGAAACAAGGAGACGAAAACCTGACCATACTTTGGGCTATGTATTCAAATTTTTTCAGCCTTCTTCAACAGGGACCGATTGGTTGCAACGTGCCCTTACTTAGGTCCCATACGTACACATTGAAATTCCACGTATCCCGATTCTAACCTAAAATGTTTCATGCAACGAGCATGCACTTTAATACGAAAAAAAACAAATTATGCTTTTTTTTAAAGAATTTTACATCCATGGTTGTTTTGGCCAGATGTAAACAGATTATAGAATTAAAAGGATTTTATTAAATATTTTCACCTTCCCCTCCTTGTTATAACGAGCAAGGTTGCATTGCATAATGCATTAATTTAGCTATAGCCTGTTTCCAGGGATTTTCAGTGCATCAAATTAACCCCTGAGCAGGCAGGGCCTGGATGAACCAGAAGAAAATTTATTAAATTTATGCGGAGCTGATAACCATTCAGACTAGAGCTAGAATCAGCTGATGGTAAAGCACACCGCCGTGGTATAAATCCGATGTTATTGAATAAGAGGGATTGTTTCTAGATACATGTCAAAAAACCAACCAAAAATGCTCATATTTCATTTTCAGGTAAAAATTTGAGATGGAAATTCCCTGGTATAAATTCATCAAGAAATTGAACAGACTTTTTCATCCAGACCTGGGATTTAGTTTTAGTATAGGTGCAATGGGCAAATTTGTTTTGAAGTTTTTTGACTATAAGGATTAATATTTGATATGATTGATAAAACTAACTGTTGACAACCAAAAAATGCAACAATTTTAATCAAAACTCTTCAGAAAAATCAACAAAAGCTACAATTTTATATTGCATATTGATCTTGGGTATGAGGCTATTCTCACCAGTCCCAAGTAATATTAGGTAATAAAAAAGGAAAAACAAAGTTTGTTATGATGAAATATGTCTGGATATGTTTTGTATCAAAATCATCACTTTATGTCATAATTTGAAGATAAATTAATTAAAAAAAATGCATGACCTGCCTGCTAATAAAGCCAATTTTAAAATTTCTAGCTTAATTTTCATTGTTGGCAAAGATCATCTATAGGCCTGAATGAAAGAAAATTTAAATAATTTGGTATATGCCTAATATCCTGAGCTATTATTACTGCTAACACTTCAAATGATGCCAAAAAATCTCAAAATGGTTTGGACAAAAATTGTGATGATATGTGAATTTGCTCAGAAATTTGTCCAATGCCCCTAGCCTTTCTTTCCCTGAGCCTTTAATACAACCTGCATTATTTATTGGTCTCTGCCAAGTAACATACGCGATGGCTCACACCGAAAGGGGGGACTTTGCAGATGATATCGATTTTGTATATTTCATTTCATCTGTTGCGGCATTTTCTAAGCTAACAAATGACACCTTTTTTGTTGAAATTGATCAAGGGGATCAAATTTTACAACAAAAAATCTGACGGAAATTTTTATTATTTTCTTTATTTTTCGCGGCCTATTTTCACCTGTTTCTTGAAAAGTGTTCTGTCGCAAAGTCCCCCTTTTCGGGGTGAGTCATCACATATATATTGTTTGTGCTATGGAAATTTAATGTTCTACCATCCATATGACAACAAGTTCACCCTGACCTCACCAAATAGATTTATTTATCAATATTTTGGTACAGCGCATTTGTTATTTGATTTTGGACTGTGCAAAGTGCACAGGCTACATGGCTGTGTCTCAGCCAGGAAACCGTATTGATTTTGTACGCTAGTGGTGTGTCACGCTTCACAGCTGGGTTGTAGGAACCTGTTTATATTGCCCTATTGGCTGGTTTCCTGTAGCTTTCACACAATGCAGTATTTCTCAGTCATATCGCTCAGGTGCCTTATTGCTATGGCTCAATCGACCAATCAGAAACCATGGTTGGAGTCTGCCCAGTTACACACCCCCTAAAAGAACCAATTATAAATACATTTTGTGCATATGAATAAAGGCTAGTTTGTTATGGGTCATTACTGTGGATGATTGTTTGTACCTGGATCATGGCAAAATAAAGAACAAAATAATAACAAATCAATAATAAAAGGTCTCCAAAAATAACTGGTAATGACAACTGGTCTTTAAGGGGCGCACCATTAGATTTCCAGGGGGGAGCAGGAAGTTTTTTGAATGAGACGCGGAAAAAAAATTCAACCCTGAACCCAACTTCTTGCTCCCCAAGGAAATCTAATCGTGGCAGTGCGCCCCTAAAATAACATTTAAAGAAAGGGCTTGTGAAAGTCGGTTCCATTAAATTGTTTCAATTAAATTTATTGATCATTTTGAATTGTACTTCATTGTATGATGCTGAGTCTTGCTTGCCCCCCTTCCCCTCCCTCCCTTCAATCGTTCAGTTTTTGTTTAGACCCCGTTTTAAAACATGATATTCAAGTCAGGTAGAGAAACAGCTAGTACATGATACATATGCAGAGTTTTTATAAAGCCTTAAAATTAAGGCACGTTTGCAGCGAGAACAAAACATAATATGTGTCCCGCCGAGGCAAAAGGATGCAGTTTTCGTCTCCTACATGTAGCTCAGCGTCCGAAATAATGAGTGGGACAGTGCTTGCACTGGTGCATGTAGAGTACAATTTCTACCTGCACCAAACAAAAGTTACATGCACCAATTTTTGAGGATTTTTTTTCCTGTTGCAACACATTCAGAATATCGCTTTGCCCGTGGTATTTTCTACTACTAATCATCATCCAACATCATCATGCCTTTCAGGTTATAATTTTCTCAGGTCATGCTCATGATGCTGAGTTTCATCCTTATCCTCCCTCCGCTTGATCCTCCACTGGATTTTTTCTCCTCAGCTTGTTCTAGCTCATTGCTAATCTCCTTCCTTTTGTCAATAAACTTCAATAGAAAAAGTAAGAATTTTTTGCATCGGCGGTGCCATAATTACTGACAATAACAAACCAGTTTGATCAAAACTTTTCGGCAAATCAAAGGGCCGAATTGATTACATTTATTTTTCCTAGAGGGGGTATGACAATTGACACATTTCTAATACCCCATGTTGCCGCTGATTCGCCTGTTCAGAACACGTGACACTGCGATGACGTCAAAATCAAAACAATAAAGGTATTCCCTCCTTTTCGCCGCGTTCCGGTGACGTTTTTTCGTAATGGGTATCAGTGAATCTCAATGGAGCAATAGCGACATTCGGGACACTGTGGGAATTCCCATCAGATGATGTATTTACGATAGATTTCAGCGTGATTTGACGCCGATTTGACTGAATTTTTAGGTATAAATGATTAAACTTTTCACTTTAAATTTTATATTTTTTAAAATATCACTTCTGTACACATATTACGAGAAGTTAGTTGGAATATTTCAGGGTTAAGCTTAGAAGTTACATGCACCGTGTGCATGTAGTATAGAAAACTTACATGCACAAGAAAATATCTACATGCACGAGTGCATGCGTGCACCCGGTTATTTCGAACGCTGATGTAGCTCATTGTACCATATCATATGTATACTAGTTGTATACATCAGATATGCTACATGTACAAGCCGACAACTGCATCCTTTTGCCGCGGCGGGACACATATTACAAATTAAATATAGGTCTAAGATTATAATAATCAGATTTCAACTGTTTCTACCAAGCATGCCTCCCTGATGTTATGTGGGAGGTAGTTCCATAGTCTTGGTGCTGCCGCAAATAATGGTTGCTGGTTTTGTTTATAAGAAGTGATTTGAGTTTGATGTACCCCACTCTCTATTAGGCCGCATAAAAAATAAAGTTGTTTCTCGTCACCTCCCTCCCTCCTCACTTTTTGGTGCCGCACCATTTTTTTTTTTACAAAAATGCTAAAATGATGTTAAAAATTGAGCTAAATCAATCAAATATTAAGACTCCGCTTTCCTTTTTAAAGGAGTCTTTAAAATTTTTGATGTTTTTAACGTTGAAACTGTCAGCAA
This sequence comes from Ophiothrix spiculata, assembly GCA_000969725.1. NCBI lineage: Eukaryota > Metazoa > Echinodermata > Ophiuroidea > Amphilepidida > Ophiotrichidae > Ophiothrix > Ophiothrix spiculata. The sequence goes on along the minus strand of JXSR01S074621.1, from coordinate 6,607 downwards.
ACCAACATCTATCCATATCACATAGAGTTAAGAGAGTAACTATATTAAAATGTGCAGTCAACATCTACCAAGGGTAAACCAGGCTCTCCCCAACCTTCAAAAAAATTTAAAAAAAAACTCCCTCCTCATATTTTGAGAATTCTTCGGACGAGAAACAATTTTTTATGTGGCCTTGAAGATCTTGTCATTCTTGTTCAAACCCTTTCTCAATTATAGATCCTCACTATTAAACCCAGTTTGTCATCATCGTTTGATCCCATTGATTTTGTCAAATAAAGCTCTCAGAAAACAACCTGTCATTCATTTGTTTGACCCCGTGGGGGGGGGAACTCGAAAAAAATTTGGTAGGTATGTGAGATCTGCGATATTCAACATGGGGTCTTGCAGAACGAATTTTTGGTCAAACATAGGATCCATTGGACAGATTTTTTCCCGAATTGAGGTCTCAAGAACTGCCCTTTTCCTATAAAAATATGACTATTTGAGCTGAAAATCGCCCAAAATTAGCTTTCAACATAGTAAAACACATTTTTGAGTCATTATCTTTGAAAATGGGGTCTTCGGAACTGATGTAATCTTGAAAAGAGCATCTTGGGGAGCGGAAGAGATGGCTTGAAGTGTGAGTCTTGAGGGCAGCACATACCCGTACCATCCGTCAATGTAAGTACCCCCCCCCCAGGGGTTTGACCCTACTTTGTCCTTTTGTCCTTGACATTGATGATCCTTGCACACTGATCGATGTGGGGTTACCAGTATCCGTTCTATAAAGGGTTATAGTACTTAATGCCTAGGCAATAACTAATCACCTAATTGCCGTCATTATAAACACCAGGAAACAATATAGATAGAGGCACAGGGCATAGGCTGAATCATTCTTCACACCATGCAGAATAAAATTCTGCCGGTCAGAACCACCAGCTAGCTCAATCAATTTTAAACTTTCGAAAGTTGAAAGTTAGGATGAATCAATCACTTTTTCTCTCTCCCTGAAACTGTTATAAAGTTTAAGAAGCTTTTGTATTGCCATTTTGAACTTGTAAGATAAAGGTCACCCGTACTTTATAAAAATTTCTGTAACTTATTGTTTGAAACTTTATAGTTTCACATATTATTTCCTTTTTGAATCTTTTATTTGTCATACAACAAAATCCGGTATCAAATTAAATCCCTGATAAATTGTGATGGTAAAAAGCCAAAAATGTGTCCATATGTTCAAATGACACCAACCAAGCCTGGTTCAGTCAGATTGAAGATAAAATAGCCTGTCCTCCCCCTAAAAATAACCCAGTTCAACAAAAGCAAACCTTGACCTGAACTCCTAAAGCTGACAATATCCCATGCACTTCTTGCCCATCTCGTTTTAGCTCTAAAGCAGAAAGCCATGGGCTGATTTCACTGACCTGACCTTTAGTGATGGTCGTTAACCCCATTTTGACCTCTAATTCCAAAAATGATCACTAATTAGTGGAAATTTCGAACAATTTAGCAATCTTTTTCTAATCATGGTTATACTTTTTGTTCGACAAATCCAATAAAATTTCACTCACATTCTTTAGCTTTCGCCATCTTGGCTGATGGCTTAATTGGATTTGTCAAACATAAAGTATAACCATGATTGTTACAATCCTACAAAAATGCATCTATTCACAGAAATCATTTTCTAAGTTATCAAACATAACAGGATTTAGCAATCATTGATTACTGTTAGTGAGATCGGCCCCTGGTCTGGTTGGGATTGGAACCAGGGTCTCTCTTTGATCTCACTATACATGATGACCGGCTAACCCTGGGCACTGGTGTCCCAACCTCAATTAACCTTTGTCTTGAGATGACTTGAAACTTATACCCTGGTCACATAACCTTGCGGCGAGGTTCGATATGTTTACGGCGTCATACCAGCCGACCGTGAGCCGTAGAGATGCCGGACGCATGCCGCAAGAATTTAATTCCGAGTTATAACCTTGCGGCTTTTATACGATGTCTTCAGTTATGGTCACATAACCACCGGCGCCCGACTGGTGTCCAACTGGGCATCGCAAGCATTCACCGGTGTCATACCGATGTCATACTGGCGTTGCGGCTTATGTGACCAGTGTGTAAAAGAAACTCATAATAATTTCTTTGCTTTTCTCTATCTTTATAGATTACGACAATGGCACCGAGTCGTCCGAGAGCTCCTTCTTGTTCAATGATAACGCCAGCCTTCCAATTCCAGGCGTGGATGATGGTCGGTTTGGACGGCCTCTCTACCCCCGATGCGCAGAGCAAGATGCCAACATGAATCTAGCTTTCACTGTAGGATCTTTCTTGCTCAGTGGGCTGACATTCCCTATAGGAATGGCTATGGACAAGTTTGGATGCAGGGTGCTGAGAATGTTGGGAAGGTATGTCACCCCTATGGTAAAAAGTAACATTTTATAATTCAGTGATTTAAGGTAGGCGTATTATGGGAAAACACATTGCAAATCGAAAAGAAAAATTTGAGTGAGCACATGGCATGGCATGGGGATTTTAAAGCATCAGAATTGGGCACATGAAGTGTAAAGTACACTTATAGAATTATATTCAAGTCCTTTTCTTATCATTTAGTCAATAGGACCTATTTGCACATCAGCTTTAGACTGCTGGAAAGTTTGTTGCAATTTTAATTTGGACATATGCGGAACAAATAAATTTGGCTTGATATTGTTTTTGGTCTTAGGCTCAACATTATAATTTGCAGACAAAATGTATCTGAATCTCAATAAACAACCGGCTTTCGCCTCAACTTTTCAATACAATGACTTGTCTTAGATATGTACCAGAAAAACAGGTAAAAATGAGGTCTGAAATAACGGGCATCTAAAATGTAACCTAGCTGTTCACAAGATATGAATTGAGAAATGCAAATTTGGGGGTTTGAAATACCCAAATTTGTAACTTGCAAGTTATCATCAAGCTATGAGAGTCCTGTTTCGTGTTGTTTCTTGCCTTCCAATCAGAAATACAGGGATGAAACTTTTCAGGAAATTTCCTGAATCAGGAATTTACTCAAAATATATGTATTTTCAGGAAATTAAACCAAGTACAAAAGAAAAGGAAACTGCTCTTTAACGCAGGAAATTTGATTGTGTTACATCTCTGAAAATGTGTACCGCCGCGGCAAAAGGGTCCAGTTGTCGGCTCGTACATGTTGCTCCTTGTAGCATATCTAATTTATGGTATTTGTATACATCAGATATGCTACAATGAGCAACATGTAGGAGTCGACAACTGGGCCCTGGGGGAGGGTGGGGGGTACTCACATATATAAGGTACACGGGGATGTGCCGCAGGAATGGGTCGCTTTTTCACAAAAAATCCAAATCCCTAAACATGGGTCACATCTTCAAGAAAACACACTAAAATGGTCCAAAAAAGGGTAAATTTTGAAAAATCAGCCCATTTTTGGAGCAAAGTCCCTAAACATGGGTGTACTTTTACTCAAAAATTACCCTTAAAGATGGGTATGGGTTCAACGGTCCCAGCCGCACACCCATAGGAAATTTAATTGTGAGGCAGGACCCAACAACAAACCACTTGAAAACGCCAGTGCTCTCAATGAACTGCATTGTGCAGGCGTGATGTGAACTGTATGCTCACACGTGTACGTAAATATACATCAGGCGATTTTAATTCGGATATCTAAATGTACCACATGTAACAATATTATCATTATAATCAAATAAATAGGTTAGATTATGGGCATCGTCATCAAATAAGTTTGGCACACTTATGATTAGCTTTTATGAAGGAAATAACTAGCGGTTGGAAAATCTTCTTGATAATGATATTTGCTTGATTGTGACGTGACATTGACAAGGTCGACTATTTGGTACTTGTGTCTTGTCTTCAAAAACTGTTGAGAGTTTGAAACTGAGCAGTAACGAAAAACCAAGGATTTGTTAATCGAATCTCAGTAGAATTGTGAAACAGCACCTTTTAAAAATTTAATAAGTCTTGGTTTACATGCGCACACTCAGCTTATTTTCAAATTAGCAATAGGCAAAACAAAAAGTTATTGGACATTGTAAACAAAATTCCATAGTAGGGGTTGCATTTTCAAACAATGGCCCTTGCACTATGGATTTTTGTTTACACTGTCCAATAAATTAATGTTAGGCCTGATCTTTGAACTCTTGAATCACGACAATGGGGTTATCATGTCACCACAGTTATCAGTGATTGATTATAAAAAATTAATGACAATTGATCAAACAAATCAATAATTATATATCATTTGTACTTTGAAATATAGGCCGAGTACTGATTTTGTCTCAAGTGCCACAATTTTGTGTTAACGCCCCTACCGTGCCTCCCCTGGCTACAGACTCTACTGTAACCATGGTAGCTCATTTTACATTTGATGAAGTCAAAGCACATACATAAGACTCTAAAATCAGGTTTATGATAGGACTTAGTTTTCACATGACCGTATCACATAGTGCAGGATAAAAGTCTTTAACAAATTATTTGCATTTCATTTGACCAGAAAATTAGATTCTAAATATAAAGAAAACTGTAAGATGGTTTTGCGCAAAGAACATAGATGCATTTGGAATCCTTAATTAGATGCATCATTGGTCGGCACTCTAAATTAGCGAGTGATCAGCTGTTTTTAACTGCATTTGACAGAAGTCTGTTAGTTCCAAGAGCTTGGCATTTAAAAAGCATCAAAGTTCAAAGCATGGCTACTCTTTGATGTAGCATTTTTTTAAATGAAAAAGTAGGACTTTAAGAAAGTGAGGATATTTAAAAAATGATTTTAACTTTCGAGGGATCATGATTATAGCAATACTATAAGATTTTGGTCAAAAATGGTCTATAGTAAAAAATGTTCAACATAAAATGGAGAAATGCGACTATCTAAAAGCATAATATTCAAATGTATTTTGTGAAAAAATTGTTTTGCCACCAAAAAATGGATGAAAAACACATGCATGCTTTCCTATTTGGAATTAAATTCGGGATCCCAAAATAAGAACAACAAATGGCCATAACAGAAAAAGTAAGCATCTTTGAGCCAAATCATTTTGAGGGAAACCTATATCTACCAAAAACAAACCCAATAAGCCAGAAAAATCAAAAGTCATGGGTGACAGGGGACGCTTTAATTTTAACAATTTATAGTATTACTTTAAATTTAGATTAATAATTTTGAAAAAAACCAAAGTCAAGTTATTATTGTTACAACTTACAAAAATTTCCCTTTTGGACTGAGTAAGTTAGAAAAACTAGGTCATCCGTTCAAATTCAATTCAGTTATAAAATGAGCTTAATTGAGCATTTCTCAAATCAAATCCTATAGTATTGACAGCTAATGTCCCATGCTATTTGTTTATCTATGTTTGATTGGGCTTCGGTGATGAACAATGGTTAATGGTAGGCAAATTAGGCCAAAAAAAATAAATTGTTATGTTGCCCTCAGCGACCGACCCTATTCAAAAATTTAAAAAAAAATCATCCAATTTTGCTCAGATTGGGTGTTTTTTTGAGAAAATATTATTAAAATAGTGGAAAATGCACCCAAATTTGGTACTTAAGGGGGTTTTTTAAAAAAATTCCACTTGAGGGCAACACAACAATTAATTTTTTTTGGCCTAATGGTAGGCAAATTACAGGAAATCGGTGTTCCGTGTGGATGATACTGATTTGGATCTTGAATTGTAACCCTTCACATAACATGGACTATTTTCAGTATTAATAATTTTGATCACACTAGTGATAAGCAGAATGCAGAGCGGGCTTAATCACCCCACCACTCCCTCTACCCCCACCCTCTCTATTCCACTTCTACCCCCACCCTCAAGAAGACCTTGGGTGTTAACATTTGCTTGTCTCCAT
>JXSR01S074620.1:29993-40574 GCA_000969725.1 Ophiothrix spiculata | reverse complement strand
TAATTTTCTAATTTCAAAACGATTGGTATTTTTTCTAGGCTATAACAGTTGGAGCTTCTACCGTTTCCGACGCCAAAGCTAGTTTTTCTAACGTGGGATCATGTGTTGATATAATTGCACCCGGTAAAGAAATCTCGAGTGCTGGAATCGCAAATGATGAGGAAATAAAACGCTTAAGCGGCACGTCAATGGCTTGTCCACACGTATCAGGTAATTCTTCTCATGTTCCCTTAACTTTGAATCAAGTTTTTGGAGCAACCTATGAAAATTGGAGAACATTTCAAAGCATTTTCATATTGAATGGGCCCCTATTCTAAAATTTTAGTAATGAAATATTGCATTCTATCTTTTGTAAAAATTGTCATAACTTCTGAACCAAAGGTCTAAGTATAACGAAATAAAAAGATTATTAAATATGAGAAAATATACAATAAAATGTGATTGATCCTTGTGTTACCAGTAGTGAAATAGTCTCGGAAATAAATCACACAAAATATTGCGCTTTTATTTTATTTTAATTCATAGCTGATTTTCGTAGTGTGTCTGTCGAAAGCAGCAATGAGACAACATCCTAACATATAGATATACGTCAGTAAATGTGGAATAGGGACCGTTTAAAACCTTAAGATGTTCTAGAAATACGGTAGTCGACCTCTTTAGCCATAAACAGATATTAAACATATATCTGATCATGGAATTAATAGATGAGAAGGAATCCAAACAAAATCTGATCAAAGCATCACTCCATTTGCCGCTCTTTTAATTTCAATTGCTATAGTCAAGAAACTGAAGTAGCAATTAAATGGCTCATTTAATTATGGTTCGAATGTTTGCGGCAGATGTTTCATTCACGGTACTTTATTTGCTACGAAAATGGTACCTACTGTTTGGAAACCATCGGTACCATCCGCGCTTTTCCAACCAAGTTTTTGCAAGATGTGTCCAACTTTGATGCTCTGTTTTATTACTGGGCAGCATTGGGCACTTATTAGAAATACTTATGTATTGTTAATATCTTCGTACCAAACGAAGACGACAACAATCATTCCCCGGAGATCACCGGAACATTGCATAATATGTCATTGATTGATCAAAGATATCATTTGTCCTCCAGTCATTACATTTGATATTTGAGAACCTGCTGAACATCAAATAAAGATGCTGCAAGGTTCACAGTAGTTTATCATGTTAGTAAAAAGGTCCTCATGACACTTCATGCGTTGGTATGTTTGTTCGTGCATAAATTTGTAAATTGTTAGATAATTTTCCAGCAATAGCGGCAAATAGAATATGATCAATCTACTCGATCTGATTGCACATCGATAAACCTTCCTTTTCTTCACATGAATAGCAAAGTGGATAATTGTATGACCGATTGAGATCATTGTGGTTCCTTCTCATCTATTACTTCCATGATCTGATAAAGAAACACATGAGAAATTTCATATAAAACTGAAATTGAAAAAAACAAATAGAGAGATTTTCTTTTATCAATAAGTTTTCTTCGACAAAATAGGGCCATTTTGAAAAAAAATTGTTTACTCATGTTGTACACTAACGATCAGCTCTTTCCCCTCCCATTATTTTCTCATAATTTTGCATAATTAATTTTATAACTAATAATAAGACAAAAAATGGATTTTCTCCTGTAAACTTTGGGTGATTCGTCAGTCACAGTAGATCTGTACACAAAGCGCCCTCTGCTCTCTTCAAAATTGTGCAGGATTGATTCTGTTTTTACAGAAAATGAAGAAAGTGGTTGGTTAAAAATAACTTCTTATTTGTCTTATCACTTGATAGACCACATTCGTAAGTCCCGTTTATATGCATCTTAAAAGTACCGTAGAGTGCGCTAACGACAATAGTATTTATAAGTTGTGCACATAACGTCATCTGCGCACTTTAATAGTTGTAATATGGTCGATTGCGCAGAAACTCCACTCCCGGATTTACGGTACTTACAACATGCATTTAGGACATTCAATAATGGTGTAATATATTACACTTTCCATGTTTTAGGAGCTGCAGCCATATTGCTAGGATTAAATCCTGGATGGAGCCCTGCAGAGGTATGGGATGAGCTCGACAGCTTGTCAACAAAAGGCAAAGTGACAGGACTTGGAAGCACCACGGCTAACAAACTATTGTTTATTGGTAGTAAGTAAAAGTCATGATGTTTGTTCAAATTATGATATATTCACATAACCAACGGTCACCGACCGGTGTCTGGTAATCGAAAAGATGCCGCTACGCCCCAACTCCGGTATGACATCGGTATGGCACCGGTGAATGCCTGCGTTTCCTGGACCGATGGTTATTGGACCATATCTGAAGACATTGTATACAAGCCGCAAGGTTTTAGCTCCGCAGCTTCAGACGTTTCTACGGCTCACAGGCACCGCCCGGTCTCCGCACGGGCACCGGTCGGTCACCGACCGATGTCCGGTCGGCCGCTGTATTTCTACCCGGTATAACCTCGCCGCAAGGCTATTTGACTAGGGTATTAGTATAAGATTCCATGTCATCATGCTAATAACATAACGTCCAAAATCATTTTTGGAAAGACAAAAAATATTGATTTGTCATAATCAGCTCTTTACAGCGATATGTGCTAGTTTGGTGAGTGTGCAAAGTGTATACACGACTAACTTAGTATACATATACTTAGGCGCAAAAAATGTTGACTTACCCTGTGTGAAATTTAGAGTCCCTATTTTGGCAATTATTTTTTATTTCTGCGAATCAAAGCAGTGAATTTGGTTAAAATAACATGATATTTGAAATGAGTTTTGCATAAAACAAACATATATCTTTATTAAATAAAACTTACACCCTTTATATTAACTATTTTCTTTAGTTTTTTCTTGGCACCTTTTATGCGAAAAAAAATGATTCGATCGACAGACCATGAATTTTACCATTAAACAAGTAAACACTTTTTATGCCTCACAACATTTTACACATTTATTAAACGCAGTTGGCAGATATTTATTGATCCTTCGTGATTGATGACGTCATAACTACGTACCATTTTAGTCATTTATACTCATTTTGGTATGTAAGGATAGAGAAAACCTTTACTACTCTACGATGATCGTATCCAACAGTTGTCAATTTCATTAATAGAAATACTCGTCGACTTGATTTTAGAACTCCATTTCATATAGATATTGTTGGAGTTTGCTTTTTACCTTGTCACTAAAACAACCTTTGCCACTCAAAGACCCACCATTTTCTTAATTTGATGTATTTTTTTAAAAAAAATTGCACATATCGTCGAAAAATTTCTTGGAAAACACACAGCTTTTTTCGCTGCATTCTGCATAGATTGTTTCAACTTTCCAAATTCCAAATTGTGTCTAATTGAAAAGCATTTCTCAAAGGTTTGTATAAAATGGAGTAACAAGGCATTCCAACTGGCACACAGTATATTCACATGCAATTGGTATGATATTGACCTCTGACAGCTTTATCTTTACACCCGGGGCACTCCTATATATTGGCACGCGTCATGCTCCTGTCGATAGACCCCTTTTTTGCTCCGCTTTCACCCAATGACTCCCCTTTTCATTGAGCTGTCACCCAATAACCCCCGATATAATTTGAAACTCAACCTAGTAATCCTCTTTTTTATGGTGACTCTCATCCATTGCCCTGATTTTTTAAGAACCTACATCGAATGACCCCCTTTTTTCGTTCAATTTGTTGATTTTTCGAAAATTTTACTAAAATTTTGAAGATACCCGATTTCGTAAATGTAAAAATTTTGCTTTTTTATTCATAAATTGACACCAAATTACCCTGTTTTTTGCTCTTGCCAACTTGAACAAATCGCTTGGAATGACCCAGATTTTTGACATTCTACATCGAATGATGTAGAATGTCAAATTTACTACTATTTTTCAATGTATTTTTCACCTATTGCCCCTACATTTCGAAAGCCGGTAGGAGCAGGTACGTCACTTTCATATTTGAGTGCCCCCGGGTCTTTACATGCCGAAACTAAATCCATCCTTGTGAGAGGTCATCAGATTTTAATTCTTCTTCTTTGTTTAATCCATATAATGTTTCAGATGAAGAAACCACCGGTGGAGGCCCTGTTGATAGACCTGATGGAGGCCCTTTTGATAGACCAGATAGACCAGATAGACAAATTCCGTAACATGGCGAAATAAGGCGTTTTAGACGCTAGATGGTTCAACCAGTGGTCGACAACCCGATTACTTTTTGCTCGCCTGCTATATTGTATTTACTTTTGAAATGTCAACAGTATTTCCCGGTACACACAGCCGTAACATTTGTCCGTTACAGTTCACCGTAACATACCCTGGCGACGTCCCATGATTAAGGTCACAACAAATACTTCTAATGCGTATCAAACACTAAATGTTACATTGGAACGTAACATTATCAAATGTTACGGCGAGACCGTAACATTGACGAATGTTACGGAATACCGTAACAATCGAATCGCCATTTTCTCTTATCTTGGGGAACTTCCAATTTTCAACAAACAGACCGACCATGAAAAAAAACCAGACCCGGTAATTAACTACGTATATAATTATTCAAATCACATCATGAAGCATCTATGTACAATGAAAAACTTACCTCAAAATGATTTTTTCCATGGTAAATCCACTCTAAAAGTGGTCTAATTTTACGTAAAATTCCGACCACTTTGACCACTGTTTTGATAGCACAACCTTCGAAGCCGGCCATTTTGGTTTGCGATGCTCGAGTGCATGTTCAGAAGGCACTGTATCAATCTCTTTAACAAATCTTGCGTCTAACGTCGCAATTCGCGTCAATATGTTACTAAAAAGGTGTTAACATATTATTTTCGTAAAAGAGTGTATTATGTTACGGTGAACCGTAACAGACAAATGTTACGGCTGTCACTCAATACTGCAGTTATTGTCTGTTTTTCTATACATACAGTGAGCGTGTATTGGGCCGTGACCTCTGCATCTCACTGTGTGTTGAAGGTATACACAGTCTCACAATTTTAGCCATAACTTTAAAAATATTTATTCAAATTTTCTATAACATAGATTTTCTTGGAGATAATATATTTCTCCATAATATATCCTCTTTTGGCTGCAAAATTTTATTTGGGAGTGATCGGTCCTGGCTTGTAAAGTAGGGAGATCAACAAATTCTAATGGCACTCATCGCCCATGTATTTTCAATGGCCTGACTTCACGGTATATTTGCTTGAGGTATCTCTCGTTTTTATTAGGGCGCCAAGGGAAAACTACACTAGATATGCGCCTATAACATGTACTGGGTTGTCAGTAACAGTTTCCTGATTCAAATGACCAATTTACAATCTCACTGGTCATTTCTTTCTGTTCGGTCCGCCCTTTTTTCTGAAAGACAATTTTTAGGTCCCAGTTGCTTCCACTGCCCGAGTTAGCCCATGTACAATATACAGGGCTGATTATTGATCTGTCTAATTATGATGTCTGGTTTCTTGTCTACTTGGGTTATTGATCAATAACACAGGTTACTGGTCAAAAGAACCAGTTAAAGGCTGCAAAGGTCGAATTGATTTCTCCCATTGGCATAACTGCAACATTGTACCGGGAAAGACTGGTCAATAGGAATATTCAAAGTATGACAACCTGTAATAAAGAAAATATAAAATTTTAGTTCTGTCTTCAAAATTGTGTAGTATTGAGCACAGAGTGGTTTCATTTTCTCGGTAAAGGCTGACATTGCACATGCGTAATCTTGAAAATGCGATCCCTTACCTACCCCCCTGAGCTATATACCTGGAGGGGAGAAACTCTGCATACATTACAGTGCAACAGGCCTTATTTTTTCCTAATTTTAAATTACTACAATATTATTTTGTTACAAAGTACCTATTTGATATTTTAAATATATATTAACCAAGGGCAGCCCCTTATATGCTGAAAATTGCAAGGTCATTGGTTCACTAGAAGCTGAGATAGCTTTCACATGAAAGCTTATTTTGTATTGGTCAAAAGTAGGATATTGCTGACAAGGCCAAATATTAAGCCAATCAGTGGTGCGTTTATTGAATGCTTCAACTGAATGATCTAGTCATTTAAACACACACTATTGACTTCGTGTATTGAGTGTATGAATGGCGTTGTGAGCAATGCTAAACCATTGGGTAACTAATGGTCTAGAAAATACAATAGCTGTTAATTGCTAACAGAATACTAGTGCCTTTAAAATTAGCCCATAATTAAGAAATATTAATTATAACTGATTCGTTGTTTTATTTCCAGACAAAATGTTACAGAATTTATTTATAACCATAGTTTACATAGATTTATGATGAAATGTTTGCTTGACCTTGAATGTTCTGTTAAATTAGCAAAAATGTCAAAATGGTTCCCAAGTCAAAACACAATTAAACAGTAATTACGTTGTAACTTAAAAAGTATGAAGTATTTCAAAAATCTGTCTAACAGATTTTTTTAAACATGTTTTTCTGTATCCCTTAACACCAAAATTAGAAAATTTGATAAAACTCTAAATAAAATATAGGCAATTCAAAAAATTGTGATTTTTACACATTTTTGGGTAAAAAAGGAGAAGTACGCAAAATAATAAAAATCCGTCTAACAGAAATTTTCACCATGAAGTAACAAACTGTCTGAATGCACAATTTCTGAATTAATGTCAAGATTGTCAAAAATATAGGCATTTATAGATTTTCCTGGTTTTAGTTTAAAATATGCAACTTATATGCCAATGATGATATCCGAAATTAAATTGTTAACATAATTTACATCTGCTAAGTGTAATGTTGAAAATATTATGCAAGAAAAAGAGTTTCATTGAAATACAAATGAGTAGTTTATATTTTAGTATTGACCAGTAGGTTAGGAAAAATAAGGTCTGTTCCACTGTACAATGCATGTACATGTACGGGACATTTCGCAAACACTTGTATAGTATAACAAAGGCTAAAATACAACTGTATCAACAGTTTTAATATAACAGCCATTGCAACATCATTTCCTCACTAGTAACACCTCTTACAATCTCATTGCGCGAGCCATATTGGTGTTTGACACCAAATTGTGCCTTGTACTGAAATATTTGAGAAGAAAATTATATTATGTGACACAACGCATCGAAAAGTACATCTTTGGTCCAAAAATCAATACAGTTATTGTATCAGTGGCGCATCAGTGGTCATAATAAAGAGGTTGTTGGTTCAAGCCCTTGCCAGGCCACCACAGTGTTGGGTCCTTTGAGAAAGATTCTTTACCCTCATTGTTTCGATCCCAACAAAAGTGATATGCGTATATCTTTAAATTTCCCCGTATGTAAACAACCATATACCATGTATACAGTAGAGTGGAGTCTCGCTAAATTAAGCAATAGATGTTTTTTAAATTCATTCAAAATCTCCGGAACGTTGATCACTTGGCCGTTCATGTCAAAACGTTAGGGATACTTGAACGGCTATTTACACATGTCAGAAAATAAGGTATAAAGTGAATAGTTTTCGGGAAAATGAAACAAAACCTATTTCCATTTAAAGAAAACCCTTCAATGGTAACATTTAATAAGTTTTATAAAATTCGGCCAATTTCTTATGTTTTTCTTTTTTTTTTGAAAATTCCCTAAAAATCAGAGTTTTTGAAAGAGGGAATGTGCTGTGACATTCAAATTTTAGGGACTGGTGAAGAATCACAATAGCTAAATTCTCTCGTTGGCTTTTTGCCAGAAAGTGTTTTACTATCAAGAAAAATGATTTTTTAGGTCCTAAATTTATGCATATTTTCAAACACCTATAAAATTTTCTAGAAACCCTTTAACGAGAGATTGTTGCAAATTTGATAAGCTTTCATTTGACACCTTGTTTGTTAAAATTGAGAAATCTGGCTATTCAGTGTTTCTAGAAATTAACGCAATAAAATTTGAGAAGTAGAAACATTAGAAGTCTTGCATTTGTAAATGATGAAAGATATTTCTGATCAGTTTGCCATTCAAAGAAACAAAAATTAGTTTCTTTTGTGAACCACCGTCACAGAAAAAAATTATTTTGTAAATATTTTTTTCAGAAATTTGCCAAAATTTGGAATACAAGTTTTTTTCATCATTCTGCACATTCTGTGAAATTTTAAACAAATTCTGTGCAGGAGACCGTAGCCGTTAGAACCACCTTAAAATGAAGGACATTTGTGCACTGTATCGTCTATGGCAAAGCAAGCTCAAATTCCTGTATTTTTTCTACATTTTGACTTATTAAAATAAGACCCAAAGAGTATTTTCTTAGTTCCAAGAGAATTGAAAGCTTTAATTAGTGTTTATCACTAATAAATCATCAAAAGTTGTACCGATGACCATTAACCCTCGCTTTTTTACCATTTAAATACATATTTTTACCATATTTTTCAACCAATTACGTACGAGCCTGTTAGTACGCACGTTTGTGTCAACAAAAATTTCCGATTCTCTCGCATTTCAATTCCGATGCAATAAAAGTGCCAAAAATCTAGCATACAAGAATATTTACGAGCAAGAAATTAATGTGACATGGTCATAAAATCTCCAGCTCCAGATTATTTCCTTTTCTCTTTATACTTTACTGACTAATTTGTTGAAATCACACACTCTAAACCCTTCTCTTACCAAGGGGTTAGGGTGATGTGGTAAGCAACCCCCCCCCCCCCTTCCTAACGGATGATTCCCTGTCGCATAAAAACGCAAACAAATATGACCTAGGGGTTTAGGGTAGTTGTAAGTTCATCCTTTGCACCACCTTGGTACCACCTTCACGGGGGTCAGTGTACCTCGTCAAAGTCGGAAGGTAGGGGGATGGTTGCCACCTGAAAAAACTTTAAGTCGCCATTTTGAAAACTATCTACATGGTATTTACCTAAAACTTACCGAACAGAAACGTCATTTCCCTTCTTTAGAAGCAAAATACCCGGCAAAATTCCAATATTTAGAAAAATATTTAGTAAAATTTCAATTTGGTGGCCATTTTTGCCCAAAGTCGCGAATTTTCCGACTCGGTAGTACTTATTACGTAACGCCTTGGCAGATTTTCATGATTTTGGTATCAATGGATAGAGGATACACTACCCTATATAAGCAAAGGAACTTTTAGCGCTCCAATTTTAATTTCATAGGGGGGTTGGTAACCACCACCAAACCACCACTCCACCACCCTTGATAACAAACCTTACACACACAAAAATACGTTGGTAAGATAAGGCTTAAGGAATCAACATAGATCTCACTAAATCTCAAAATTGACATCTCGACCATTTTTAGTCATTTCAACTTAAGCCAGCCGGATTGATTGATAAATTGACTTTGCCGCAATCAATCAATCAATCAATATACACTGCACAGCACTGCACATATCAATCAATCAATATACACTGCGCATGATATGCATACCCCATGGAGAAATCTATTCGTACAGGGGACCAATGGCTTAACGTGACTTCTGATCCGCGGAGCAAGTAAAGTTTCTTGCCCAAGGAAACAAGGAGAATGATAAAAACCGTCGCGTCCGGGACCTGAACCCACAACCTCTGCATTGCGAGACCCGTGCTCTAACCGCTCGCCCCCGCTCCCCTCTGCACAGGTATTATTGTACAGACGACTTCAATCGGTTTCATCGATCCGATTAGCAAGCAGAGTCCTAATTAGATGACGTCAAGCAGTACACGTATAACGGTTTACTATTGTAAATATTACAAACATTTCTCACTCTGTTGATCTTTATCGTCCATGAGTAGTGCAATGTGATTGTTGAAATATCAAGCTTTAATAGGGTATACATTTCATTGTTTTTCGCTTCCTATTACGTTTTTTCGCTCGTAATATTCATAAAATTTTTCAGAAAATAAAAGCTCAAATCAGCCAGACATTTGCTTATAAACCCAATTAAAACATCTATGACGTAGGACAAGACATGCGCACCTTTATAAAAAATGCTAATTCGCCGATTAACTAACGCTGCGTGACTTGTATTATTGAATATCAATGTATAATATTTGACCCACATTCAAAAGGTCAAATCGGTGATTCGCTGAAGATTAAATGCGCAGAATCAGTTCAATTAGACATCAGAACCCCTGTTGAGTTGAAATTGCACGGGGCTTGAGTTAGGCGATAATACCTGTGCTCTGTAAGATGTACCTTTCGATGTGTGGCGATGCATATACACGAATCCAACAAAGCCGTTGAAATAATGGCTTAGTTCAAATGAGGAGTGTTTTTCCAAGACTCCTTTATTCCAATAGCTGACATATGTTATTTTTGCATAGATTATGAATCTAAATTATTATACAACTTATTTTGTAAGTTGAATTTGTTGTCAAAGCTCAGTAGTACTCTCAGTGCAAATGACCAAAATTTACGCCATATTGATCAAAGATTCATACAAGCACTACAAATTATGCACACACACAAAGATAATTATTTGAAACATGTTTAATCATTGGATTTAGAGAGTTTTGGAAAAATCTGTTTTATAACTACTCTATATTGTGTCTTCAGGGTAGTGAAACGCGATCGTAGTAAGGATAAGGACGCCCGACCCCTATAATAATTTGGGTAAAATGGGCGTCA
>JXSR01S074620.1:0-10569 GCA_000969725.1 Ophiothrix spiculata | reverse complement strand
ATACCGCCTCTAGTAAGCCATTTGAAACATCGTGGAAAAATACAACTTCTGAGATCGCGCGGGATGGCCGCTAAAATTATATTCCTAATCGGTAATAAATCTATAAAAAGTGGGGTTCACGCGTGAACCCAAGCGGATTTAGAGTAATACAACTATGTTTAATTTTGTGACATTACTTTTATTATTTATTTGATCAAGGTAAAAAAGGAGTTTCTGTAATATTTTCAATACATGGTTCGTGTCTCTGCCCATTGCGATACACGTAAAATCTATCCCTAAATTTGTGTTAAGCCTAAATCAAGTAAATCGTGTCCTATGCCGCCTGTGAATATTTACGATCCACATAAGGTGGCGTATTGCAAAAATACAAAGGTCTAATGCCTAGGTCACAGTAAAAGAACTCTGGCTGAAAAGTAATAATTCGCGACAATAGTAAACACTTTCTGTCAGAATGATTCCTTGAAACTCATAGAACAGGTTGGGTTTACACCATGACGACTTGACGTCGACGGAAGATATTAAGATTTGCTAACGGACGGTAACGACCTTCGGCGACTCGGACACCTCAACGACAAGTGACGGCTGGTAGCGATATTGGCAGACGTAAAGGAAACAAGGCTGACGACGGGTCACATAGGGTTGCGGTGGCCAACGAAATCTGAACTTTTTTTATGACAAAATAGTTGCGATGTCGCTCAAATTTCGTTGGCCACCGTCCTGCACCCCTTTATTTTATACAATAGCATTTCAGATTTTTTTTTCGTGTTGATTGAGATTGAAATAAAGTTTTTAATGAATGAATGAATGAATGAATGAATGAATGACTCAATGAATGACTAAATACATGAATGACTAAATAAATGAATGACTAAATAAGTGAATGACTAAAAAGAATGATTGTAAGAGATGAACTGCGATATAGGGGAGGGTGGGGCAAGTTGGCCCTCGGGGCGGGTTGGCCCACCTTGTGTTTCTGCTCACGTGACCTTGGGAGAAATGTATAAGATGGTATGATAACTTACTCAGACTCGAGTACAATAACATTTATGACGTTTTAACACGATTTTAGGTTGCACAGCACTAATTGGTATTCCTATTGTTTTACATGCAAATATTGT
This sequence comes from Ophiothrix spiculata, assembly GCA_000969725.1. Classification (NCBI taxonomy): domain Eukaryota; kingdom Metazoa; phylum Echinodermata; class Ophiuroidea; order Amphilepidida; family Ophiotrichidae; genus Ophiothrix; species Ophiothrix spiculata. The sequence continues at coordinate 9,451 of JXSR01S074620.1, read as the reverse complement.
GTCTTTTTTACCCCAAAATGTAACATTTATGGTGTAAAAATGCAATAAAACCATTGATTTTCTGAAAAACAATGAGATTTACTATCATGTGACAAGCATTTGAAGTGGGGTTCAGCAGCTCGATTTTTCCTACACTACCCTACATTTTTAACATGTTAAACGGCAGCTCGTGTTCTGGGTGATTTCTAGACCATTTTTGCGTCTCTCAATTTAGAGGGAAAAATATGAGCTTATATTGGAGAAAAACTGAGATTTTTGCATCAATATTTGTTGACAGACATCCAAAGTAAATGTCTAGAACAAAACTAAGCCACTCAACCCACATTTCAACTACTTTTGAAACACTTTAGTGCAACCGGTGTGTCATGTTATGGCGGCCCGCATGTGCCATAGGGTGGTGCGGGGTAGATCAAATAGTGCTGTGGAATCTTTAATTCTAAACAAGTAAATAAATGTCTGTCAAAAGACTGGTAGGAAATGTGGCATACCGTATATTGCATGCAGATAACACTGTAGGTCACAACGTATCTTTTTAAAAGATCGATATTGTTTTAATTTATTATGGCATTTCATCCTAAAAAGACATTTTTGTATGCAGAACATTCCCGGGTTTCACTTAAAAAAGTTAATGTATGAAATGTGTCACGGTAAAATGAGTACGACTCTCTCTTTTTCTTTTTCTTTTTGTAAATGGGGCCAACAACTTGCCCCACTGGGTGGGCCAACTTGCCCCGCATGCGGGGTAAGTTGGTCCTATTGACAACATTTTTTTTTCTATATTATTTCAATATGATAAGCCGCAGAGTCTTAGTATTTACGCAACACGTAGTTCGGGTATATATCTATCTTGTGTAAGCAGGAAATTCTTCTAGACTTTATCATGTCCGATTCAGGGGCATTTCAATAAACTTGCCCCACCGTCCTCTACATGATATAGGTATGATACTGAATAACCATGATAACCAATCTCATGAACTAAAGAAATTATTTGCGGCCATCTTGGGTGGGTTTTATATTCATGTACAGTATTGCAAATTTGAGTGACTTGGCATAATCACAACTATATATTAGGGTGATATAGAATGGCATAAAAATGAACCACCCTTTGAACTTGTTGTAATAATTATTACTTTGGACAATAACTATAACAAAATATGTTCACTAGACTGAGACTATTTGTCTTTCATAAGCTGTTTATATATAGTAACGAATTACACTGCATTTCTTGTTTTGACGTATTATGAATCATCTGATCACGTCACGGTCCCGGGGATGGGGTTGGGGTGGCAGAGTCAATAATGGTGAGAGGAGGGTATCAGGCGTTTTTACGAATCCAAGTTAAAATATGGCGCATCACAATATGTCTAGTTCAAATGCACACGTATTTTTCCATGCGCACATTACGATTCTAATTTTTCATAATATGATTTAGCATAACTTTACAATAAATATTTAAGGTGCAGGATTATGTCTTTTTGACAAAAAATCTCATTAAATGGCAATATTCCATTTATTTTTTCCAAGAACAGCCTAATTCTACCAATGGATACAATACTGCACCTAAATGAATATTTTCAGGTAGGCTATATATCTTTACTCAATGTTTTATAATGCCTTTGGTCAGTAGCCAGATTCTTTCAAGGGCTAGGTGCAGAATTTTTAAGAAGTGGACCTTTTTGAGGTAACATTTTCGTTTTGGTTGACCTTAAACTAATTTTCTATGGTTTTCAATAGTTTTAACGTTTTGTGTCTATACTTTATTAAAAAATGAACATTATGAAGACTTTCGTTGTCTGGGGGTTCTCTTTGTGGACCTAAGGAACTTTATGTAATTTTGGTGAACATTTGTTGAAATTAGGGGTGCGACGCCCCCATCACACCCCTGGCTACTTTACCAATGATCACGTCCCAATTGAGGGGCGGAATTTCCTTTCAACTTTATGGCATATAATAAGGTTTAACACTATTAGTAAGGGCTAAATATGCAACTCTAAATGCGCGCATGCGTTCAAGCATAATTCCATGGTTCAAGCAACTTCATTTTTTTTCTGTTGTTATTTTCAAGATATCCCGCAAGACAGTAGACATTCAAACATTTCATTTCGTCGGTTGCTTTGCTCTGGCATATATGATCTGCCACTTTTGTCGACATTCTAGATAACAAAGTAGAAGAATGGCTTCAAAATTTAGCTTGCTGGTTGTAGCTGTATTTTTGGCATGTCTCGTCCTAGAAACCAACTCGGCCAATGAAGGAGGAGGACATGGGAAACCAAATTTTATAGTTCTGTTTACTAAGGTACTGATTTTGTTAATCTTTTTAAAAAGTGTTTGGTTTAGTTCAAGGTATTTCAAAAGACTGAGGAGAAAATGAAACAGATTCGATAAATATATAAAGCATTTTGCGTATGACTGTTTTTTCTCCCTATCCTTTTTTCGTTCTTTCTTTATGTTTACTTTGTTTGATATGTTGATTGAATTTGTTCAGCATATCATCACATACTAAAATTGCACAACAATAAATGTATACATAGGATATAGTGAAATAATATACTAGGATTTTGTTTTGAAAACTTATATCCAAAGGGGTTCTCAGGTAAATATATATTTGTTATGTACAATAACACAAATTTCATATTACATTTAAAAGGCTGGGATATAGACCTTCATCAAATGGCATAAACTCTCAAACTAATTGCATAAACTATATAATAGTATACATTTTTAGAAGTGGGTTTTTACCCTGAACATGATGATGATATCTGTTTTTGACCAAAGCTGGTAAGCTGAACTAAAATTTGCTTTTTGGAATCTAGAAACAAATGTCTGGGAAGGGTTTTCTCAAATTTTTGATTCTTATCTTAGTATTTTTTTTAATGCCAAAAATAGGTCAAAATGCAATAAATCCCACCGCTGCCACCAATATGACAATTTTTGGCCTTTTTTGGCATTTTTTTCAAAAATAAGATAAAAAGCAAAAAGCAAAATATTTAAAAATTTCACCAATGCAAATTTTAGTTAGGGTTTCCAGAATGGTTGGGTCCAAAAATATGGTATTTGGCATTTTTTGCCAAAATCGACATTTTTGATCAAAAACCGATATCACCAATATGTTCAGGGTAAAAATCCACTTCTAATTTACTTTTATATGGTTTGTGCAATTAGTTTGAGAGTACAAAAACTGTTTATACTAGTTGAAGTTCTACCCAAGCCTTACAAACACTATAAATCACAATGACACATCCAGAGGTAGCTTTTTCATCATGTTTTAATGATATCTGGGAATAACTTTTTAATTTCATCTGGAAGCCCATTGCGATCTTTGATGGCATTGAGTAAGATGAACTGAGTGTATTGCTTTTTTTTTTCTTTCATACATGAAATCTGGACACACTTACAACATCATTAAAATATGATTTAAATGAAGATGCTTGTATTAATATTAAGTCCTCAATTGTAGAAAATCATTCGTGGACACCCTGTATCTAATATGCTTTTGCAGTACATCTTTGGTTGGCGAGTAAAGAGGAAAACATCCATACATCGAGATATATCAATAATTAATGGCCGCTATATCGATATCGGAAACTATGTCGCCAAATGGTTCCCTATGGTTTAGAATAAATATAAAACTTTTGGTAATTTTAAGCCTAGGGGCTCAATGCCTAGGGGCCAAAACAGCTGTATAAAATCACCCTTAACGCCAGAACAACAAAAGCCCCAAGGGCCAAAGTTGGTTCGTAGATGCCCCTACCGCCCTTGACTTGAGGAAGTGTTTTTGGTAGGTAGTCTTGGCCTCAAGGACCAAAGGGTTATGGGCCCCTGGAGCCCTTGAAAGGCTAAGCTAGATACAGATCTTCTGGAGATGTCTAGTTACCTTTTTCATTACCCCGTGAGAATATCAATATTATATATAATTTCAATCTATTTTCCTATAGGATACGAGTGGCAAGGAATCTTCTAGTCATGCTAGTAGGATGACTGCTTTTAGTACAGATGTGCAAAAGCTCAATATGAATATCACACAGGAATACACCACTCTAATTGATGGCTTCTCCTGCAATATGACAGAAAAGGTTAAAGAAAAGGTAGGTATTTTTACATTATCACAATCTGACATGATCACATTAATTACAGAATAATAACGATATAGGAACGCCTTTTGATTTTGATTTTTGTATTAAATACCTTAATTTGTCGCATCTGCATGGACACATCAATTGAGGACCCTAGAACTAAAAGGGGGTTAAGTCACAAAAACTTGAAAATTGAGTTTTGTCAATTTCCTGCTTCAGAATTCTCATATGTACATTCTGTACAAGTTTTGTAGTAATTTGATGATCAGAGCATGTGTAAGAGTCACTGTACACATACGTTTCATCTTTATTATATTAAACGATTTATACAGCCCGCCATCGCGGCAGTGTGTGTCGGCCCAATACGCCTCACTGATTGGCTATTAAAATACAGGCCAATCTACATCCGGGAGTTTTTCGCTTAACGCTATGTAAAACCAAATGCTATACGATTGGTTGAGGTTTGGCGTATTTTAGAAAAAGTAGAAATCCGATAGCATAGACTTCAAGCTTTAATGTGAAGTAATTTGTGAACGCATTCGACCAACATGAGATGTTACATGGCTGAGTGAAAAGCTGACTTGAGAAAATTTAAGTAAATTTTTGACTTTCTACATCAATATCTCGTCACGAATTCGACATTGTATTATGAAATATATATCATAATGTAGCTTATTTTGTCAAGATTACAATGATACCAACCTTTATGGGGTAAAACACAACTGTTTTTGAGAGAAATACGCCGAAGCTGCGACAGGTTTTTAACGCTTTGCGATTCAGACCCGGTTTACATATGGCAGCTATTTATTATTACCTCCAAAATCCTCAAAAAAGAAACTCACAAAAGAGTAGCTGCCATATGTAGTATTTCCAAAAATGACTCTGAATGTTTCATTTGATATACAATTACAATTACCCCTATCAACAACAAGGTCACTAGGCTTTTATTCAACATGAACAGGTTTTTATCAGTTGTCGTAATTGATGATCAATAAAAGAATCAGCGGCCAACTGCATGAACGATCTTGAGTGCTTGTTTTATAAAACCTGTCACAGAGTAACAGACAGAGATGACACTAGGCTCAAAACAAGGCCCTCAATCATAGCGTAGTATGTGGACTATAAAGTATAGAGTGTGCTGAGCAGGAAATAAAGATGAAATGTATGTGTGTAAGGTACAGCTTTACCATTCAAGTCCACACAAATGAAATAATGTTTTTGCCCTTTTCTCAGTTTGTACTCAATGTGACTTAACCCCTTCTGGTTCTAGGGTCCTCAATTTTTAAGGCACAATAAAGCAATCATGACATTGGATTTGAAAATTACCGACATGTGACTCATTTCCCTTGATTATGTCACATAATTGAATCACACTCAGACATGTTATTAAGATCTTCATTTCATCTGGGGTGGGTGGGACTTTTAAAACCCTGTGCTTGGTATCTCGAATATGGCACCAGCTCTTTTTTCCCTTTAATCTATTATTAATCTCTTGATTTTGCCTGTTTTATTGACTTGATAATGTTCGATTTTGTAATAGTGTAAGGAAGTAGAAGAGGTCTGGTGCAGAGTCTTTGTAACTTTTTTCCAACCACCAGACCTAAGCACAGGGAATAAAATAAGATAAAGACAAAAAAAAAAAAAAAAGATCTTCATTTCATTTCATGTTTATTTAGCCTAGGTTACCTGACCCTGTTTTGGGTATTGAGAGGTTTTAAAGTAACCAAATTATTTTGACTTGACCAACATGGACTCTTGAAGACATGTTCAGAATGAAACGGACAATTTTGTTTTGAATGATTTGCAATTTACTTTGATGAATCTATAGCTTACCTTAAATAATCCCGAAAACCAGGAGGTGCTGCAATGGTCAATGTGACACTGGGCAGAACACGGATTTTTACGACGCTTTTGGTTGAAATATTGTCAATGTCTATATACAAACTTGAGCCTACCAGTAGCTTTCTTAATAATTCAATCAACCATAACTTCATCAGAAAGATGTTTAGGGGAAGGTGGGGTGAGTTGGCCCTCGGGGCGAGTTGGTCCACCACGAGTTTCTGCTCACGTGACCTAGGGAGAATTAAGTTACTGGTGATTTTGGTCATATAAAATGCATCATATTTACCATAAAATTTACAAAACCCAGCTCATCTCTTTGTGTGAGTTATCAGTAAAACGAGTTTTTTAACACGATTTTAATTCTAAACAAGTAAATAGATGCGTATAACAAGACGCAAGGAGTCTTAAATGAAACTGGTAGGCCTATATTGCATATATTACATGCAAATAACACTGTAGGTTACAACGTATCTTTTTTCAAGATCGATATTGTATTAATTTAGTATGGCATTTCATTTCAAAACGACATTTTTTTGTACGCAGAACATTCCCGTGCTTCACTTAAAAAAACATAATGTATAAAATGTGTCACGGTAAAATGAGTACGACTCTTTTTTTGTAAATGGGGCTAACTCACCCCACTGGGTGGGCCAACTCGCCCCGTATAGCGGGGCGAGTTGACCCTTTCGACGCCTTTTTTATTTATTTTTAATTATTTAAATACGATAAGCCGCAGAGTCTTAGTATTTACATAAAACATAGCTTGGGTACATATCTATCTTGTGTTAACAGGAAAATCTTCTAGACCTTAACCTCTCCAAAACAGGGGCGTTCAAACAAAAGGGGGGCCAACTCACCCCACCCTCCGCTATCATAAATACAATAAGATGACTGTTAACGATATTTGATGTTTAATTATTGTCTTTCAAAGCTTGAGAGTGATGGTATTTACAGGATTGTACCAAATACCAGGGTAAATGCTAACTGTAAGTACAGACTTTGTTTTCTTTTGTTTGTTTTTTTTTTCTTTCTGTTTTACATTTTTAATAGTGGAAAGGAAAATAAATTCATGTTGCACAGTACCCTTTAAGACCTGTATTAGACTCAAATACGAATGAATAGTCATTTTTAGTCCTTGTTCGTTGTTTTGGCTGAAAAAGCAGACGTGAATTACGACTCTGAGATCGCCCCGTTTGAGCTGTGAATTGCATGTTTCTAGTATCTACATTATCTACATTTTTTCTGATATAAACATAATTTATTTACAAATTGAGCATTCCACTGAGGCAATAATTGCAATTTGTATGTAAACAAAAGAAAAATACGGCATTTATGTTTTAGATTTCAGTTCACGATCTCAACGCTGCGTGGATAGCTCAGCGGTAGATCCCTCGCTTCGTAATGCATGACTAAACCCCGCCGCCATAACCCATAGTCCCGGCAAAATGCAGTGAAAACTATTTCTCTTTTCATTATTAAACAATTGTTAGGATTCACATTTTCCTGAGCAGATGGAGGTAATTTCAGTTCGGCGGAACTCACAATTCGGATACGTATCCGAATTTGGATACTCCGTATCAAAATTCTGATACCCGTATCTGAATTTGGATTAAAAACAGCTGAAACGGGATATCAGCTGAAATTAATATTCAGCTTCGCCACGCACCATACCGGTATGTATAAAAGCCAATAACATTATCAGCATTTGACATCTAAATTCTAAGAAAGTTTTGGCCAAATTATTTTGCCTTCTGTGATAAGGAGCTATCAGGACATGTTTCGAAGCTGTCCCGCTGGAATTGCACAGATGGAAATGACATTTCCACAGATAGATTTATCATAAATGCAAGAAAGCTGTTCTACATATACTTGCCAGCTTGCGCTATCGATTTGTTTCCTGCGCCACGACAGGCGTGTCAGAATTCGGATACCCCTGGCCCTCCATATCCTAATTCTGATACGGGGATACGTATCCGAATTATGAGTTCCGCCGAACTGATTTACCTTTCAAGTTTATAAGGCCAAAGAAAAGAAGAACTCTGTCTCAGCTTCCCGCGCACATATGGTTAAAAATTCGAATTTTACCGCATTTTTTTTTTTTAGGTTTTTCAGGAGATTTTTTGCTTTTTTTTATTTTTTTCTTACATCGCGAGGGGGAAAAGGGAGAAAAAATAGTGACCTTAAAACGTAATAAAAAAAGATTTCCGCGTGCGCATAGCCTTTTTGAGTAAATAAAAAACACGTAGCGCTTAGGGTTTTGGGCCTAAGGAACCTGAGACAGAGTTCTTTTTTGTTGGCCTAAAGTATTATACATGTGTATCCGAGGTTGTGATAATAATACAGCGGTATTGCCTACTATCGCGCGTTATTTTGATTGACCTAAAGTTTTTGTTATCTGTAATCCGTGTTCTGAGGCAGATTACAATCATATATGGTAAATCATTTGATCGCCATCAGCAAATGCAATACTAGGCGACTGAAAGATGATTTATCAATAACAGATTTTAAAAAATGAAATTTCTGCCGGTAACATCGAGTAATTAGCGAAGTGAAAAGGATGGTTCCATTTTTAGTGATGATTAATGGTAGTATTAACTACCCTTTTGGGCGTAACACCTTTTGGCACTGACATCAAATACCGTACATCTTAATCCAACTGGAATCTAAGTCCGCCTTTCATAAATAAAATAAAATTTAACATGCTTTCGGCATGTTCGGGCCAAGTCAAGCAATTACACACGGACATATTCATGAACCCCTACACTCTTAGAAATGCCTAGTCATTATTTTGACTAGAATCCCTAGTCAAAATATGTTGACTAGAATCTGGTCAATTTGACTAGACGATCTGGTCATTTCAACTAGTTTCAAATTATTTGACTAGATAATCTGGTCAAGTTGACACAAGTGTTAATACGAATAACGAAGTAAAACTGAAGATTACTAATGTATTATATAATGCACAAATAAGCCCAATACAATCGTTCGTGCACTAAATATGTGTTATTATGGGCAACCTCTTAGAAAAGTAAGGAAACGCACATATAAATTTAATTTTTGCATGGCTGTTAAATGAATAATTTGGTGGCCAAGTGGGTTAGTAACTGGACTGTTAATCTCGGATCCCGGGTTCGATTCCCGGTCACGGCGAGGTAAGATTTATTGGTAACGAAATATTTCAATAAATGAAATTCGGAAACACCATTTGAAAGTCAATCCTAGAGAAAAGATTAAATTGTATTTTTTTATTACTCATTTAATTATCTTATTTGACTAGATTACCCTAGTCAAAATGACTAGAGTCTATTGAGCTCCTATTGCACCCGGCAATCTAGTCAAAAGTGACTAGGGATTTTTAAGAGTGTAAAACACGTTATTTGCATATGCAAAAAGAAAGAAAAATAACCAGCTCCCCAGAGGCCGTGACTTCACAGCGTTTTAATCAATAGAGCGAAGTCGATTTAACATAAAGGTCTTCTAAAAAACATGTCTCGTTGGCGACAGGATGACAGTTTGGAGCAAGACCTGATTCGGGG
>JXSR01S074619.1:45580-60688 GCA_000969725.1 Ophiothrix spiculata | reverse complement strand
GACATATAATCAGGAGCTAATTCTCGTAAACATTTAAATATCATAATAATAACATGATTTTTCCATCTGACATCAAGCTGTATCCAATTTATATCTTCCATCATTTCATTAATTGGAGTCCTGATATGTGCATGAAGAAGAATTCGAGCAAGTTTATTTTGCAGAATTTGAAGGAGATAGCATAAAATGTAAAATTAATTGGTATACCGATTTTCTATTTCTTTTGTGTTCTCATAACAGCCTCATCCCCAGGGTTGCATACTTTTGCCTCTCAAGAGAAAACAAGAAGCAAGCTGGGGTTGAAATTTCACAATTAGATTTCATAGGTCCAGGTCAATCAGTTAAAAGTAAATTACACACATGCTAAGATAGGAACCTACACCTTTAACTGAGATAAAAAAAAAAAAAAAGTGGTACTAACTTAAAGGTACAATTCATGGTTTTGATGTGACAAAAACCTCGCCTGTTTTCTAGCTAAATAAGAAGAAGAGTACATTATAAATATATACTGAAAATTTCACTTGATTCCGACCATTCGTTTCCAAGTTGCAAGCTTTTCAGCATTTTGAAAAATCCCCATAGGACACTGTGTTGTAATTACTGTCGGGGCCCGACAATAATTAGAAAATGACACATTTTCTCACTTTTCTCAAAAATGCAAGCACATATGAAAGAATGGTTTGGGGATCGTAATATATACCAGTTGACGATTCTTATAAGCTAAAAAACTCACTTTTGATAGATGTGACCTTCAGGGTGAAAAGCGGATCATGAATTGCCCCTTTAATTTGCACCATGTTCGATCATCTTTAAAAACTAGAAGATACACAGACAGTTAAAACAAAGCGATAATAACGACTAATCAAAGTCATCAACAGAGTTACAACTGCATCATTAACTTGTGATATAATTGTATTCATATTTACAGGCATCTGGTGTGAGTCAGCGAGTAGATCCACAAGTCATTGATAATATCCACTGGTTAGTTAGTCAAGGTGTTCAGTCAACCAAGGATGTGCAAATTCTCTTGGAAAAATATGTGAAAGAAGAACTCTTCAAATATCAGACTCCGCCATCACTCAGTAACAGACGCTTTTTCCCAACTAAGAAAGATATTCGCAATCACATGATTGCTGCAAGGTTTGTGGCCTACTCCATGCATGTTGTTCAGTTGCCTACTCCATGTTGTTCAGTTGCCTACTCCATGTTGTTCAGTTGACTACTCCATGTTGTTCAATTAATCATAAGCATTGATTTGTGACCATACCTGTATTAATTGCTATTCATACACTCTGCCTTAAGTACGCGGTGAAATTGTAAATCTAATTGGACAGTTGGTAACTTATACGCATTCATTAATCTCGTCTAGTTGCACGCTGCGTAACATGCTCGCGCTTTTATGGCAAGTTTCATTTTAAAAGAAAGGTAAATCTAAATTACAAAGATTAACATGGGATGATAGATGGTTGCATTTTCAATGTTTTATTGAAATAGCAATTACATTTTAAAATAATTATGCCATTTGATTTCTTTGCAATTTTATTCTAGTCATTGTCGTGTATGAATTAGATTAATAACTGCTCTTTACTTGGCGCTTGAAATTGTACAAAAATAATACACCTTGTGCTGAAGTCGAAGTTGTCCAACGCCAACTTCAGCACGCGGTGCATTATTGTTGTACAATTTCACTCACGTCAAGTAATACGCAGTTATTAATCTATAATTATGTAATTGTGATTTTGCAGATTTAAAATGTTTACGCCTCTTTTCAGCTTTTATTTCAACTGTTCATGCTAAGTTCATGTGGCGCACCATTTGCACAGAAATTTTGAAAATTTGTGTGACAGATTATTAAAAGTCTGTCACAAAGAATGGGTATTTTCTGCTTATTAGGCTATTTTCAGGTAGTGATTTTGGCAAAAGCACCACTTCAATTTTGTCAAAATTGGTCAAATTGGCACAAGCTATCTTAGAAAGACCACTGTTGTCTTAATCTTTAATGCCCTAACAGTTGTCCAATATTTGGCTCACTCATTACAAACAACAATATTTCCATTACCTGATACTCATAAACATTGTGTTGATTGACCACTTGTTTCCCAGACTGTGAAAATATATTTGGTCAAGTCTGGTAGAACATCTTTACTAATAGAACATCTTTAATAATTCATGTTTTTTACATTGTTTAAGCATCTTATTTTGTTGAACAAAATTGATATTAAATACTATCAACAATGTGTATTTATTGACAGGAATCGAAAATCTTTCTGTAGTCTGGTTGAGAACTTTCTACAGTGTATCTGAAAAAGGACACAAAGATTTAAAGTCACTGGTTCTTTGACATGGTTGGAGTATTATAAAAAGAAATTTGGAGTGTTTTCTTATGACACTAAAACTTGCCATATATTATTACAAGATGACAAAGTACTGCTCATTTAAAGGGACTAGCCTAGATTCCACCTAGAATTAAAAACTTATGGAAATGCTCTAAATAAAGCTTAAAATTAAAAAGTGCAAACATTTACACAAAGAGAATTGATTTGCAATGTATCATTCTTTGATGTTGGTGTACCTATCCTGTGTTTCCAAAATCCTAAATTTGTACCTCAGATGGATTTACCAGATAAAAGATCAAACAAAGCTCCTGGAGATAATTTAATACATATTAAAAGAGAAACAATTTCATCAAAAATAATTTGTTTGCCCGTCGCAGGGGTAGAAACAAGCAGGAAACGAATTGCAAATTTCTCCAATGTTCCTCAAAATCATGGATAACTACATGTTCTATCGATCTGAGTAAAAAAAATTGTAGGTAAAAAATTAGTGAGAAGAATCAAAAGTAGTCAGTGAGACTCATTTTCTCCAATGTGCCATGTCTCTGTACTTCTAGGTTAAAGGAGCATGGTCCATTCTAGTTTAAAGGAGCATGGTCCGATTGGTTGAACTTTTTTTCAAACTTTTGGGGATTTAGGTACCAAAGTATTGCTCTTATTTTTCTCATAACCCTTGTGAAATTTCTCAGCTTAGTTATGTTCGGTTTTGGAGATATATGCGAAATTGTGTCTAATTATGGTAACATCATTAATTTTACACAGTAGCGAATAGGCAGCTCCAAAACACAAAATTGGCCATAAAATGAAAACGGTTTGACCCATTTAATAAGCTGAAATTTGGAACTTGAACCTCTTTAGTGGTCATCTTTCATATGACACTGAAACCGAATTTTTGAAAAATCGGACAAGCTCCTTTATTATGTGTAGTCGTAGAAGTTTGAAAATGCAGTCTGGCATACACTGCCATCGGAAAGTATTTCCGCTTAATTAAAAACACGAAGAACCCAGAGACCCTAGAAAAGAAGAAACTTCATTTTTTATATAAATGTGTTTGTTTGCCCTCCGCGACCGACCCAAAAAATGCCAAAAATTTGGGTCGCGATTTTAGTTGTTGTTTTTTTCCCAAACATGTGAAATATGAAAACTCAATATTTTCAATGGAAAACATAAAATTTAGCAGTATAAAGTCACATTTAGTAGTATAAAATGCATATTTCCTCTAAATAATGACCCACAATATTTGATTAAGCCTTCCATTGCTTGGCATTTGCGATTAAATCCATGTAATGACATCACTCTTTTAAATATATGTGATGAGTAAAAAAAAAAAAAAAAAAAAAAAAAAGATTATAACCGACCGACCCAAAATTTCAATTTTTCCACTGGAGGGCAAACAAACAATATTTTTTTGGCCTTATTCATTTAAATGCATATAAATTAATGTTTCTTCAGATATTTGATTTTCCATTAGGATTGAATGTATCTAGAAGAGGTCTTGTAGAATTATCCTTGCTCAGAAGAAATATCTCAATCATATAATCATGCTTAAAACACCTGTATCTTATGAGAAATGTCCAATGTGTGAGATTTTCTCAGCTATTTTCAAGTAGTGTGCCTACCAGTGGTCCTCTCTCACCCACAAAGAAAGGATTGCTGTGGCAGAAGTCTCAGAAATTAGGATCAATCTCTAGAGTTACCAATAGTCGTAGCCCCAACTTTATAAGTTGCCATCATTCTTTTGTACTTCTGCCTTGTTGCTGCCTTCCTTACCCATTTTTCCTTATTGCTTTTTGCAATATTTATATTTGTAAGTACAATTCGGCTTTTAGCCATGAAGAAATAAATCTGAATATCTCACTTACTTTGGAAATGGGGGTCCAATAATAGAACCACTTTCACAGAAACATTTTTACACAGAGCTCATCATGATCAATTATTATAATGATCAAAATTTGTGCAAAGTTATTTAATATTGAGTTCATTAAACTATGTGTAACAGCTCGGGTTAATGATACATTTGCATCATTAACCCTGAATGAAACTGGTATTGCTGGGATGAAGACGTTCTTACGTATATTAAAACACATTATCAATCATGTTCAAGAAAGGAAGACTCCAGGCCCGTAGCCAGGATTTTTTCAAGGGGGGTGCACCTTTTGGAGGAAACTTTTCATTTTGGTCGACCCTCAACTAAATTTAGTGGTTTTGACAAAGTGACAAGCAAAAAAAAAAAAAAGGTTTCAGTAGTTTTCAAAGCATTTTGTGTAGTATTTTATTAAGAAATGTCCTAAATTTCCGTGTTTTGGTGTTGTAGGTGTTCTTTTGGTGGACAGTTAGGGAATTTTTGTGGACCTTTTTGGTAGGTTGTCAAATTTGGGGTGCGACGCCCACACCGCACCACCCCCCCTGGCTATGGGCTTGGAAGACTCCAATCTTGGTTTCCTTTTTCTCAGACACCTTATACATACATACAAATATACTGGAAATACTACATGAATATTTATGTATCTATTCCTGTTGTTTGTCCACAGGAAGGGTCGACTACCTCCAAAGGACCGTGCTGAAATTGCCAAACAGTCCAGCAGCTCTGCAGCATCCATGAGTGCATCAAATAAGCTGGCTTTCCCTAAAACGAATCAAACTACTAAGTGTAGGTCACTAGCCAAGCAGATCATGTTCTTATCAAAAAGAATCAAAAATCCTACTATGATGACTGGTGCTATCAAGAGAATGGAAGATTTGGTCGCCTTCTTGCGGGCAAGTGCACAAAGAGAGCAGAGGATTCAGAGGTTGGAAAAAAAGGCTCAGGAACCGTCTGTTTTGAAAAGCGTATCGCTTGAGCGCCCACCGCTAAAAAAGCGAAGCCAGAGAATTAAGAAAAGCGCTGAGGGTCAAGGTCAGAAAGTGAATTCTAAAAAGATTGAAGAAGAAGGACAAAAACAAATGGAAGTAACAGAAAGTGCAAGGACTCAAGAGTCAGGAATGTCAGAGGAGTCTGGACTATCTCTGCAAAATAAAGACAGTCAACTTGTTCAAATTAATTACGAAGGACAAAATCAAAATGTTACGTCACTTCCTCAACAATTACAACTTGATGTTAAAAGTGGAGGTCAGCATATAATGCTACAACCTCAGACTCAATTAGTTACTATATCTTTACCATTGCAAGGGACGGCGGCACACAGTACTTTAGTACCGTTACCACCCCAAACAAGCACAGCACAAGCCATTACTGGAGAAAGCATTCCTGTATCATCAACATTAGATCTGCAGAAGATGATTCAAAGTCAGCAGGTATTATCTCAGCAGCAGTATGAGGGGTCAGAGGTCAGGGTGCATGAGCAACCAGCTTTGGTGCATGATGACCCCAGATATATTGATTATGTAACAACTAGGTAGGTAGCTGAACTTCTATTCTGTTATTACTTACTGTTATGTTTAGGCATGATATCCACTTGATCATATTTTTAAGTCATCAACTACACAGACAAAAATGAAGAATGACCACGCTTAGTCTGGACAAAATTAAAGCAATACTATACGATATTGATCAGAAATGGTTTGAGTAAAAACAGCCTAAAATCAAGGAATGTGACTATCTAAATATGTTTTCCAAGTTTATTTTGTCAAAAGCGTGTTTTGCCCCAGAAAAGTGGATAAATGTATTAGTATATAACTAATACACATGGAATTAAATTCAGGATCCAACAAATGGCCATAACAGAAAAAATAAGCATATTTGAACTAAATCATTTGGAGGGTATTAATATCTACCAAAAACAAACCCAATAAGCTAACAAATTCAAAAGTCATGGGTGACAGGGGGCGCTTCATTTTTAACACTTTATAGTATTGCTTTACTTGACCAGATAATCCGTCTCTGTAATGAGGAAAAATGTGCAGTTTTTGTTTTCTTTATAATGGAAATTGGATTACAGCTTTTGAGGACAGACACAATAAAAAGATCAAGCTAGTCAAATGTGATGTGTTCAGCAAAAGGTACCTTGAAAACAGGGGCGGGGGGGGGGGGGGGGGGGGGGGGGTAGGACGTGATGTCAGCAGATTTTGAAACTCCCATTCAAAAAACTTGAATTTTAACTAACGCTCAAAAATTTCATTTTATGCCCTTACTTAGTGTATAAACATATGCAGATTTCAAAACCGCTGGGGTTGGGACTTCGACCCCAGAAAACTAAAAAGATATTCTGATTATTATAAAGAACTACCTTAATATTTCTTTTTATTTACGCATTGATATATACGGGCAATTCCACGGATGACTACGCATCAAATCTGAGTAAACAGTCCAGTAAACAGGCAATTTATTACGCGGCCACCGTCGTCTGCTTGAAAATAAAGTTTTTGATATGAGTGGAATGCCTGTGACCTCAACTTCAGAATGACACCACAATCATGAGTATATACTTTGATCAACACTAAATAGGCGGGAGTTATGAGGCTTTTCTTCATCCGCAAGTAGACATAATCCCAGTTACACGCGCACCGTAGATACTGATGCGAGAGTCACACGTGCAATGCGCGCTGCGTCTCCTGAGTTATGCTGTGTCCAGCTACGTACGCGTTCATCTATATCAATTCACGATGTAAAGAGGCCCGCCTTTTTGGTGTTGATCAAAGTATAGGATGTTCCGTTCTGGACTTATGTGCAAAAATGTCTGTTTTCCAGAGGAAAAAACGTCTAACTGGTTTGAAGTTAAACCCAATCACCGGCAGTGATTGCAGTTAGCTGACAATGGTACATTTGTTGACAGTAAATAACACTTTATAAGGAAAAAGCTTTGAATATTCAGTCATAAATAAGCCCATATTTAGCAAGCAAGGTTATTACATTGCTGTTAGGAAATTGTCACAATCAATTTGCTTCAAAGCGGTGCATCTCGGTAAAAATAGTGCAACCGCAATCTGCACTTGGATTGTAATATTCCCCTTAACAACTCATCCCCAATATCGCTCGGGTTGATAAAACAATTGAGATGTCTTACTCATGGACATACCCCATTGGCCGTAGTGGGGGCTTGAATCGCGACCTACTGATTCAGAGTCGTGCGCTTTTCCACTAAACCACATGAGTTTTCATAACATATATGTATATACAGATACAGTATTGTTTTTGGAGAATCTGAAGATGTGTGTCCTTGAATGAGACATACGAGGGGGTATCAAAAAGTTTTAAAGATCACCCAGAAGAAAAAGAGCTATGTCGATGAACTTTTGTCAGGATGGTCACTCGTCCTTGTGTACATTATGGTACAAAAATTATATCAATGGCATTTATACTTTCTAAACAGGTGTTGATAGATGTCAACAACGTCCATCTGCTAACCAGATAAACCGCATGGAGAAATTAAAGAAACGTAGCGTGATTAAATCCATGCATTTGAAGGGTTACAGCCGATAATTCTATGATGACATGCCCAAAATTTATAAGTTTGATACCATAGAATAGATTAAGATTTCCTCTTTCCATTGATACCTAAATTATGGAAATTGATCAATACATGACGTCACAGTGACGTAATGAAGCATGACCAACCTGAAAATGTTGATTTTTAGCAAAATACAATGTGGAATTTTTGGCTAAAAGAGGACCTCTACAATAAATGGGAGAAATGTGTTACTTTTCACAGTGCCTATGGAAAGATGACTTAAGGGTCACATAATAAAATTATGATCCTCACTGTATTTCTTCTTGGTGATCTTTAAAACTTTTTGATACCCCCTCATAAAAGTGTATAGTTTTCTACAATAATGACTCCTCTTGATTTGTATGATCAATTGTACGTTTGTTTTTATTCTCAGGGCCGATAGCAGCGATTCATCAGCTTTGTATGATCAAGTGTACGTTTGTTTTTATTTTCAGGGCCGATAGCAGCGATTCATCAGCTGCTAGGACACTTGTTCAGCTGGAATCCTTCCGTGCACCAGAATTACAATCAGCCAGTGCATTCCTCACTAGTCCGGTTCAACTGCAACCTACTCCAAATGCTGTCAGTAACAATACACTGTTTACAAATACACAGTCTGTGCAATATGCTCCAACCTCATCATGACCAACGTTAAAGTAAGGCATGGACACACTCTAAATTTCATATAGTGCATATTTCCCAGTTATTGTAATGTGTTGTCATTTTAGTATGGGTAGATGTGACAAAAATGGTCACCTCTGATTAATGAGGATATCATCTCCTCAGCAAATTATATCTGTTTGTGTTGTCACAAAGAACAGGGTGAGGAGCAAAACATGGTGCGCATTCAGAGGAGGTTTTCACAATATCCCATGATGCAATGCAACACTACAATATACCTGCAAATCCAATTCAACTCCAATACTTCTGTACAGGTTTCTGACGTTTTTGAGGTGTCAGCAATGTGGGTAAACACTGGGCTATTGTGAAAATAAACACATCCCTGGAAATTTATGAATGAGTACTATTCAATGGAATTCTCAAATTCCTAATAGCCCCTTGTCTAGAAAACCATTATTGCCTATTATATCTAAGTGTATCAGAATAATGCATTGTGGGATATTCTGAAAACCTCCTCTGGTGAGCATTATTTCAGAATTGTTAAGTATTGTGTCTATTTCAAGGAGTCAAGTCCAGTATAAAAACCTACAATTTCTTACTATCCATGTGCAATTGTATGACTGAAATATAGTACTGGGGAAATGTACCGGCAACAATGTGCCATTACAACCACATTTTTCAAGCATCTCTTTTGGTTGTTGAAGTTGCAGTTTTTTATCTGCAATAATGGGCATTCCTATGAACTCAGGCAGGCACCTTACAGGATTTTTTTTTATTCAATTACAATGATCCATTAATTTTTTTTTTCAAGAACAGGGCATGAGATACAGTAATGGTAGTATAAAGCCTTTGTTACGATTGCTTGTATTACTCTAAATTGCAACTGGATTGATTCATACACTTGTGTTCAGATGTACATTTATTATCTTAATGCACTTAGTTTTGAATAACAGAGCATAAATTATGTGACCTGTCATATCAAAAGGTACCTTAAGGGTGGCAAAATCAAATTCAATTTTTTGAATCTCCATAGCAACGGGTAGTTACCATAGTCGTATCATCACCAAATTTTGCACACATGTTGAGTAAGTCATACCCTTCAAATTCATGCATTATTTGACCCTTGGATTCGCTGCACAATTAACCTGGATTTACGATGTCTTTGGCGACTTGCAATGGATCTAATGATCAGTTTTCAAGTATATCTTTGATGGAGAGGGGATTTTTATCTTGGATTTTTACAACTTTTTCTAATGTTTTGGATTTTGGAACCTGATTGATGTGATTATATACACTCCAAAGGTAACTTTTCCGATAAAATTAGAAATTTGACCTTGGACGCGATTTTTAACTATGCTCAGCTTCAATGGCCCGTATCTCGTAATATACTATGCCGGTATACCTATTATTGATATGACGGGTCACATATTTGCACTTGATATTTCAGTTGAAATTCAATGTGTTCATGCTCTGTGCATTGCATTTCATAGGGATGTGAGTGTTCCTCTTCACCTGATTTCCTTGTTTTTGAAAATGTTCATGTGCTAAAATTTTAGCTTTTTCATTAATTTTCAGCCCATTTTTGACCTTTTACCCCAACTTACAACGCTTTTCCTCGTTTTTGTTAACTGGCCTCTCACATCCCTGATTTCAAAACTCAATGCACCAGGCGTATAAATTCAGTAACTTACCATTTTTAATGACATAAGTCAGACTGTTTGTAATATACAGACTGCAAATTGATGACCATCTAAATGAAGTGAATCAATCATTGAAATAAAACTTTATTTGTGGATTTGAAACAATAAAAAAACAAAGTCTATCG
Source organism: Ophiothrix spiculata (assembly GCA_000969725.1). NCBI lineage: Eukaryota > Metazoa > Echinodermata > Ophiuroidea > Amphilepidida > Ophiotrichidae > Ophiothrix > Ophiothrix spiculata. The sequence continues at coordinate 50,483 of JXSR01S074619.1, read as the reverse complement.
AGATCATGATGCATGGAAATTTTAGAATAAAAGATAAAATTTATTGTTTTGTCTATCGTGTCGCAATCAGTATAGACTGATCCTAACAACTGAATCAACAAAGTGAGAAAACAATCAATAGATGAATGTTGTCAATTATCCAGGTTGCTTTAAAAAGCAAAAGATTACCTTAAATCTGGTCAACTCGTCTTACTTTTTTGATGACTACAGTAACTCCTTTACATCTCTCGCATGACTATTCTACGCTGTCACGGATCATCAAGCCAACAGAAGATCAGACGGCCTGATAATGCTCCTTGGATGAGGAGCAATACTGTAGTTATCAAAAAGTATATCCAGTTGACCAGATTTAGTATAATATTTTGCTAATCAGTAGATGACTTAAATATATTTTTGATAATTTTCTAGCAGTTTGCATAATTGTTTCAAGCCTTATTAGTCTGGCACTTTAGAGGGGTTCCCAAGCACCCTCTTATAATAAGTAAATTCTAACATGATTTTCAACATCCTTAGGATGTCAACAAGTTTAGATGTTGCCCTTGAAAAAAATGTCCCACGGGGGTCTAATTAGCATATTTTCAAGATGGCCGCCAAAATACTATATTTTCATTATAATGGCATAAAAGTATTTTGTAAAACACTTTGGGGCGTATTCCAGAACGATGTTTAACTCTAAACGTAAGTCTAAATCGCAAGTTAGACCAACGTTTAGCTAAACGCAATTCCAAAAGTGTTGATAAATTTAGCGATCTGTTAAAATGCATTAAACAGTCGCTAAACCGCCGTTAAATTAGACTTGCTCTGGGGGTAGTTTAAGGTGTGTTTAAAAATACGTTTGCATGGACTGGCTGAAACTTTCAATGGCTAATAGTTTTTATATGGCGAAGTTCAAATTTGATATTATGAAGAGGCAGTTGCGTAGGGGGTGGTGGCAAGGCGGAACAAAGATTTTTAAGGAGGGTGATGTATGGTTTTACAACAATTTTCTTAATTTTGCACTTTTAGGCCTTATTATTTAATGGTTGTTGTTTGCCTTTGTACTGCAAAAACACCAAATTTTCTCAGCATACTTTACCGTTGCCGTTAACGACAACACATTTTTTGTATTACTGACATTGTTTTGGGAAGATAATTAAAACAACAATATGTGTCACACCAGAGCCTTTTTTTACATTCTTGATTTCTTTAGCCTTCAGTTTAGTATTTAAAAATTGGAGTTTCAATTTTTGCAAAATAATTGTAAATTTTGATATTTTGACTAGTTTAAGGCTATATTTCAGTTTTTGGAGATGCAATCTCAAAAAAAAAAGGGGGGGGGGCTCTGTAGTGACACAGATCTTTCAAACAACACAACCAAATTTAACCAAATGTCAGTTCCATTGCTCAAAATATGGCTTCAAAATTTGTGTTCCCGTGAGGGATAAATCTGACATGGCTGTCGTTACCATGGCAACGGTAAAATACATGTTTTTTTACATCTAGAAAATTGGGTATTGATTTCAACACCATACATCCCCAGCCTCTAAACTAAATGAGTAGACGAATGGTGCACCCCAGTTTCTTTACAATACCACCTTATGTAAAAAAAGAAAATAATTGCGTTTTTTTGTCTTTTCTTATGAAAGAAGTAAATTTCCTTCTTTATTCAGCAAATTTTGCAATTTCAGCCCTAAATTGTTATGATTTTTGACATGCACGAGCAAAACACTTTTTTGTTACAATTACGAAAAAAAATATAATAATTGAGGAGCTGATGGCTTTGGAATGAAATCATTTGCGAATGATTTTAAATTTAAAGTATAGTGCTGTACAAACACAGTTAACCCTCAATGAATAAAGGAAATGGTAGTTCCAACATGTTCTGTAAGTTTAAGCTTGTTAGCATGCAGATATTTTTCAAAATGGCGACTTTTCTTTGAGGGAGGTGTTTACCACCCCCCTACCTACGGACTTTGACGGCTTACTCCAACTTTTTTCATCAAAATGACTGCAAAGGATGTAAAAACAATTACTCAGATGCCCGGGGTCACTTTGTTTTTGCGTTTTGGGGCAATCGGCGATGATCCGTTAGGGAAGGGGGTGGTAACAACCCCCCGCCTTATGTGGACGAGGGTTAAATTCATCCGCTTTAAAATATACACACGTTTCAACTGATCAATGCACAGTCTAGACCTAATGCGATGTATTAAAAAGTACGGAGAAGAGTTAACGACACAATTAATATGTCACACTACGTTGATTGCCATTGACAAAATTAAATCGAATATCGGGGGATGATATTTCTAGTTGTTAAACATTGCGTTTAGTTAGACTATTCGATAAAGCATTTAAACAAAACGTCAGTCTAAATAAACAAATTTTTGTCTTAAACAAAGGTCAACTAAACATCGTTCTGGAATACGACCCTTTATGTTCAAAATTATTATTTGGAAATGGCTTCTAGAGCTATAACAAATACATCTGACTCCAAATTATGTCATATGCATATTTCAAATTCAAGATGGTCGCCAAAATAGCAGATTTTCATTAAAATCGACCCAAACATCCTTTAAACTGCCTGTTATCATAAATAATCAACAAGAAATAACATTTTAAGCTGCAACAAGATCATTTGCCCCTATTTATATTGTAAGCTTGTATCAAAATTACAATGGCGCCTGTTCTATTGTTGTTTTTAACAATTCTCGGACACAAAAATTTAGAGCCTTTCGTAACACAATTGCGTGTGCATTTTACGCGAGTACACAACGCTTTCAGGCACGCGCGATGTCGCGGAACTGTGGATTACTGATTGGAAACGGTGTTGCGTACTTCCCGGTGTCCGGTTCTTGTCACAACTAGCGGATACGCAATGGCTGCGTTCAGAAATCATGTTCATGTCCGAAATTTATTTGAAACAATAATAAGAATCAAAATAGCCGCCAAAATGTGTTTTGATGCTCAAAAATGTCTTCCCAAATAAGGGTTACACAATGTTTCAAATTCAATATGAAGCCTGTACTGGGATTCAAAATGGCTGCCAAAAGACTTTTTATGTGCAAAATAGGGTTACAGGCACTTCAAATGGTATCAAAAACACCAAGGCCCGTATTCCAGAAAGGTGTTTAGCTAAATCAAGGTTTTATTTCTCGTCAACAGCACGACTCATTGAACTTTTCTGCTTGAAAACTGCAATGATGCGTATCATTCCTGGATAGTTGATGCTCAGTTAAACAATGGTTTAGCTAAACATCTTTCTGGAATACGGGCCTTGCAAATATTCAAAATAATAATTGAAAAATGGCTTTGTAAGTAAAAATAGGAACATTTCACCTATTTTGGTGGCTATTTTGAATTTGAAATATGCATATGACATAATTTGGAGTCGGATGTGTTAGTTTTAGCTCCAGCAGCCATTTCCCAATAATAATTTTGAACATAAAGGCCCGAATTCCAAAAAGATGTTTAGCTAAACCACGGTTTAACTGAACATCAAGGGCCGTATTCTCGAACGATGTTTATCTAAACGTTGGTTAGACATAAGATGCGTTTAGTTAAAATCTGATTTTATTTTATTTGTTTCATTCTTCTTTATCCTGGGTTATCCCTTCAATGCACTAGCACTGTTCTTCCAGGGAGCCCAGATTTAGTCGACAAGGAATTGATTTAGCTAAACATCCCTTAAATATTTAAATGCTGAGTCTGGTAAACAATGGTGTTTGAAACCTTTAAATATCATCAACTGAACTGTGCACGTAAAAGATATGCACTAGTGACCTATAAGTATTTTTCTATAGTAGCAGGTCCCTATAGTCAACAAGGAATTCTTCGCTTCATCAAGTACACTGCTCGTCAAGTGATGTCTGTGTACTGTATTGAATACGTGAAGAAAGGCCTACTCTATGCAATTGCCAGAACACAGTATTTACCATGTTTATAATGATAATTCAAGGTTTATTTATCGTAAGCATACATTTTGAGTATTTATTCCTCTTAATAGCATGTTGTTGGCATCATATTATCATCTTCAATCGTTATTTAATTTGTAAAGCTTAAAGTTGTCGGACACATGATGAAAATAAAATTTAAACACACCTTAAACTACCCCCTGACCTAGTTTAGTTTTAAACGCATTATAGAGGTCATGTGGTTAGAATTTAAGTGGTGATTGTATTTAGTTACTCTTTGAGAATTACGTTTATTTTAATAATTGTTTAAATCGCAATTTAAACACTGATTAGCGTTAACCATCGTTCGAGAATACAGCCCCAACTGTTCAGGAATGATACACACCATTGCAACTTTCAAGCGGAACAGTTCAATGAGCCGTGTTTAGCCATACTTTTAGGCCATTATAATGAAAGTATAGTATTTTGGCAGTCATCTTGGAAATATGCTAATTAGACCCTTGTGGGACATTTTATTTCAATGGCAACATCTAAACTCATTAAGTTGATGTCCTAGGGATGTTAGAATTTAGTTATAAGGGCACCCCCTTATAACTAAATAAGTGCCGTATGGGAACCCCTCTCAAGTGCCGGACTATAAAGATTGGGCGAGTTATTCACTTAGATCAAAAATATGATGCTGTTAATTGCTTGTGACTTTTTCACTTCTAAAAATGTATAATTAAAAATATTTGACTCTTTTAAGTTTTCAAATTATGAGGTTTTTTTTCTTAAGGTAGCTTGAACGGCTATTTACACATGTCAGAAAATTAGCTATAAAGTGAATAGTTTTTGGGAAAGGGAAACAAAACCTATTTCCATTGAAAGAAAACCCTTCAATGGTAACATTTTATAAGTTTTATAATATTTGGCCAATTTCTTATGTTTTTCTTTATTTTTTGAAAATTCCCTAAAAAATCAGAGTTTTTGAATTTTCATGTCAAGAGGGAATGTGCTATGACATTCAAATTTTAAGG
>JXSR01S074618.1:93852-111167 GCA_000969725.1 Ophiothrix spiculata | reverse complement strand
GTGCTACAGTACGACAACTATAAATTGCAGATGTTTGGTCGTTTGCCGCAACGTCGTGTGCCGCAACGACAGCTAGTCTGAAACCACCTTTAGTCCTGGACTAAGTGAAATTTGAAATTGGTGGAAATCACACATTTTTGGGGACATCTAGCGATAATTTATGTTCTTGATTTAAAATTTAAACTGAAAATTTTAATACTTGATTCATTTGTCTGTTTCAGAACATTGCAATTATTGTTAGAACAAATAAATGGTTTAGTCTGGGTCTAAGGGTACTAGAAGTCAAAGTAGCAACTGTCTTTATGAACCTAAATGGAATATTGGTGCAGGAAATAGAACTTTTAATTCTCGTGCAGTAAGAATATGGAACAATCTCCCTGTTGACGTTAGATGTAACTTTTCTGATTACAGTGTCAATCAATTGAAACAACTTTGTATTATAAAATGTTCTTAAATATTATTTGATTTTTCCATGCTTATACCATGTTTACTTCATATACCATGTACAATGTATAAAACTATGTTGTTTTATGTTCAACTACCATGTAAATTGTTTATATTCACTATTGTATGCAGGGCCTCCTTGGAAATCAGTGTTTATCATTGAAGGGGCTACCCTGCCTAAAGAAAGATTAAATAAATAAATAAATAAATAAATAAATTTGTTAGTCCTGGTCTAAACCAATTGTTGTTCTTTTTGAAAAAAAAGCAATGTTCCAAAACAGACAAATGATCAAATTATAGTCATTTCAGCATAGATCTTAATGCAAGGACATAATTTTTATTACAGATTCCAAAAAATGTATTATTTTCAAGAAATCAAATTTCACTTAGTCCGGGACTAAAGTTAGTCCTGCTTTGTGCATACGGACTTTAGATATCAAATGTATAGAGCACTTAGTCTTCAAGATTAAAATCTTAGTGTACATCTACCTTAAAACTTATATGTCATATAGTCTTAGCATTTTTAAAATATAAATATCCAAAATGGGTTTTTTTCCGTAAGTTGTGACAAAAAATGTCATTAATTAAGGTAGTGTATTGAAATATTTGAAAATTTTATGAAAAAAATAGTATAACAGACATGTCTGCTTCAGCTTCAACCTATATTAGAGATGTTACTGAACCCAGAATACACCATTCTGGATTCAAATTCCTCATTTACATATCTTTTTTATTTATATACTTGTTTCTTTTTCTCGTTTTGTTTTGTCTTTTACTAGATGCCTTTTTGTATGCTGGAACAACTGATTCACCAAGTGGAGATGGAATAATCATTCCAGTGAAAGGAAGGTAAATTATATCAAATGGTTTAAAAAAAATTGGGCTTATGACAAAAAGAAAATGATTTGTTTTTAAGGACCACTTTAAAACTCAACCTGCGAATTAACCGTCAGGAACTGCCGGTTGTAGCCACTTGCATTTGTTCTGAGCAATGACAAATGCCCAGAACGGTCAGCCGCTGGTTGGGTTTTGAAGCGACACTTAGAATATTGTATTTGATACGATGAGAGGTAGGGTTTAGTTTCTAGCATGTGATTGATATAGCACCCACAGTTGTATGGGTTCTTAAACACATTCCTTATTTGTAGAAATTCTACAATTCAAAGAGCATAATATGCACCAAGTATATTCATTAGAAATAAGAATGAAGACATTTGAATGTGTCAGACTTGAAGTAGAATTCAGGATAATTTTGTTGGAAAGCAGATATAGGTTTACATTATTTATGAGACCCTGTCTCCTCATTTTATAGTGATAGAGCTTTATCTACAACTGCTTCAGGAGTAAACCTTCAGCACACATTTAAGGCGCTGCAACAAAATTAGGCATATATTTACATCTAGAATGTTGTAAAATATTCATTACATGCTTTGAAATTTTCTAGAGGTGCACAATCAAGCCTAAAATTCAAGCTGTGGCCAGGTTGCACCCGGTTGCAAGAAGGCCTCATTTTGACCTGGCATCTAAGACTTATGATTAGTTTGTCACAGCAACATTTTGGTTATCCTATGTCTATAATATCAATTTGTTTTCCATTAATTTCCTTTATACAGTACAGAAAAATTGCCTGAGTTTGACAAAGAAGATCTCATTGTGACATTGCCTGATGGCGCAACAGTCAACGACTACAAATGGATATCTGTGTGGTGCAGGCAGGCAGAGGTGAGCCTGATAAAGTCAGGGAGGGTCTCAATATTTGGGAAGTGTCACTCTTGGTTTTAAGTTGAGGTTCACCAATAAAGGCAATATTTAGCCACAGTAAGTAACATTGAAGCATCTTATGATGTTAGTTATGCACCAGAAGAAGGTCATTCACTAATGATTTAATTAGAATGCTAACAAAGAAGCATTTAAAAAATGTTTTTACAATAAATAGGATTACATGATAGAGCCTCATTTTTCATTCGTTAATGATTTAATTAGAAAGGGAACAAAGACACATTTGAAAAATGTTTTTTACCAGAATTTCATTTTTTATGTTGCCTGTGTATAGGAGTGACACTGCTCTGATACAAAACTGAATGAAGGTGTCAAAAGACTATCAAGTCACCTTGTGATTTAGAGCTGTGGCAAATTACACATTTTTGCCATCCAGTATTGTGGTGATATAGTAGAGCTAATTTGTATGATTATTGTGATGGGATGTGACAAAAACAGGCACATTATCTCAACTGTATGTGACATGCCAATGTGACAAGATAATTGCTTAGCTTGTCATGACATTTTAAATATGTTAGTATTTATTTTCTGCACTTCAAACTAAAAATTTATCCTCTCACTGTTGCTACAACCACAACAGATAGTTTGAAACAACCTTTTACATGAGAAGCTCATCATTTGTGTCTTGCACTACACACTCTCAGTAGTAATATGATTGTAGAACACTTGTGATTGTTTTGCTCATGAAAAATTGTGTATTTTTGACATTTCAGGCCAATTTTGGACATGTATGGATCCCTACAACCTTCCAACCTCCAGCAGAACATAATCTCAATCAACAGTTGGGCTATACTCCTAGAGTACATGATGTATGGGCTGATGCTGTTATTGTTGTGGATGATAAGACTATACGTATTGAAGGACTAGACTATGATGGCAATGGCCCAGGTATTGTTGTTTTATTGTATGTATTGAATATTTTGAAAGGCTAGCTAGACTAATGAGAATTTTCCAGGCTACAATGTGCAGGCCAAGACTGTATGAATTGAAGGAGTAGATTGATGATGCAATGTCCCAGGTTAATAATAATAATAATAATAATATTTATTCAAATCACTTGCAATTTACAAACATGTGAAAAATATTCATTGTCATACACAAAAATTACAAAAACAAATTTCAATTTTACAGAAATATTTCTATTATAACAAGATAAAATACATGAACAAAATGCAAGTAATTTAGGAGAAATGAATGGGTTTACAAAAACCCAAAACACGCAAGTGCTCATTTATCCCGTACATTAAATAAAAGGACATACATGAATAATAAGGACATTAAATTTATGCAAAATCAAACAGCAGCAAATGAATCCAATAGGGGAATGTGAATCAAATCAGCAGTACAATTTAATGAAAAACGACATACACTCAGATTTAAAAATAGCAAGATCATGGCAGTCCTTAACATTGGGAGGAATTCCATTCCATAGTCTTGGAAGTGACACAAAAAGAGAATTGAAAAAAGAAGAACTTCTGGCTGTTACATGCAACAACCTAGAGTTGTTAATCTTACTGAAATGCACCATTTGATCAAAAGATGCTGGTAACAAACCATTCATTAATTTGAACCCAAACACAAGTCTATGGAATTTACAAGAATCCTCATATTTCAACAAACTGAGTTTGGTAAGCCTTTCTTCATAACTAGGCCTACATTCAACATCAATAGATCTCCTATAAAATACTACCCGAGTGATTTTCCTTTGAACCCTGTCCAACCTGTCAATGTGATTTCCCTGAAATGGAGCCCAAACACAAATACAGTAAATAAGATGTGGCAAAACAAGAGACTTGAAGAGATTAAGAAGTGCAGCAGAAGACATGTCTTTGGTACACCTAATGATGAAACCTGACAACTTAGAGACTTTATTTGTGACACTGTTGATGTTTGACAGGCATGCTTAGCAATATAATGTGTAGACCAATAATGTTTTTATTGCAATAAATGACTATATTTTTATTGAAAGATAAGACAGTGATTTGCAGGGATTTCCATTTGAGGAGAACAATGTAGATTGAGCCTTCCTGCTCTCCTCAAGTGCTTCAGTGGAGCTTGATCATTCATGCACCTTGAGTCATGGTACACACGTGTTTCACCTTCCCTTTTTGAGGATTGCAAGAAACTGAAAAAATCAAGAAATCAGGTAAGTTTAATATGACAGTACATAACCCTATCAAAACCTGAACACAATTTCATCCAAGTATGTTACAGACAGGGTTTATATGCAAGGACCAAATCACTGATGAGGCAGCTACATAGTGGTGGCTTTTTGTGCATGGAGATGGCTAGAAACAAAAAAAATAAGGGTTAATCTTTGGAACAGAATTTTCATAAGTCACATTGTATTCTTTGCAGATACCTATTACTGGTTTGGGCCTGAGCACACACCAAATGACAAAGGATTGATAGCTCTGGATTCAGTGTATGGGTAAGTGGAGATTTCTTATGTTGGTTTTCCAATATGTATCTTATTTTCTGACACTTGCCAGTGATTTTAATATTAATAAGTTTATTATTTATTGTAAAATGTTATATGAGCACAAAATATCAAAATTATCATTAACTTTAAATACAAAAACATCTCTGTATCTCACTTTGACCTTTGAAAATATGGCGATGACACAATTTTGGATGGACGGAGATGTACTGAAAAATAAGATATCAAAATGTCACTGCTCTTCATACAACAGCTACAATCCAAAATGCTGAATAAATTTATCACAAAGATAAAAAGAGTCAAATCATAGATGTTAAGTGTATTGACAGATGCTAATTGAGCCCCAAATTTGTTATTCAATTGATTAAACAGTAGCAGGTAATATTTTGACAAATTAATAAAGATCTGTTCATGTTTTGCAGTGCTGCACCCCTTCCTAATGATGGAGTTGGCTTCACTGACAAGACAGTGACTGTTACTTTACCAGAAGGCTACACTGTCTTTGATATCGGCTATTTTGGATTATGGTGTGAATTAGCTCAACAGGACTTTGGTTATGTGAATGTTCCACCCAGAAGTCAGCTTAATGTTCCACCAAGTGTACAAATTGAAGTAGATTCGGTAAGTGTTGTTTGGTAACAGTAGCGTTGGCTCATATATCGTCTTGCGATTACAATAAATCATAGGTGTAATAGCTACCAGTTGTCATAAATTTGCATTGCACTACATAGTGTCCAGTCTTGAGTTAGTGGCTGTTTTCAGAGACTTGTTGCATTTTAGTGAGAAAGTGCTAAATAAATACATTGCAGCCATTGCAGAAACAATGGTTTTTGCATTTATATGACAATATTATCTTGTTGCAGGCATCAGCATCTCAGTATGGTTTTGTTGATGTCATTGGTTAAGGTTCAGGTAAAAGACAGATCAAGATTATCGAGGATGAGCATGAGAGTAGCCAATTTTCTTTGGCTGCATTTATCATACATTTTTTGGTTATTTTAAATGAAGGCTTTTTATTCCAAAATTCCTGTGTGAATATTATGATTTCAATTGGGGTTTTTTTCCCCAAAAAATATAAATTTTAGAACTAGTTTAGTGAGCCTTCCACTATGGCTTATGATGCAAGTCTTAACATGTATGTGTGTTTAATGTGTCCCTAATTAACATTTTATGTCTCATCAAGATAAAGTCATTGCGTTATGCACCCCCTTCTTAAACTTCCATGCAAAATAATACATATTTATGATGGTTTTCAGTACTATTAAACATGTACCAGCTTTTGTTTTATTTCAATTACATATTATTATTTTGATCCTTTCTGTACAGGATATGTACTATGGTACCCTGATAGGTGAGATTGTTGGTACAGCTCATGGTGTCAGTGGGAGAGTGTACGCCATCGATGAATCACGATTGTGGTTTGTGGACTTCAACTATGATGGACTAGGACCTGGTATGTCTGATTTTATTCAGTAAATTTGCGTAAGTTCAAAATTGCATGGGATGGATAGTTGCAAACAATTCTTGGTATTATAAAGAGGACTTGGAGAAGACTGCGTCAGAGGATAAGAAACTGTGGAGGACCATCAAAATTAAGGCAGATCACTTGAAATAAGCAACTAATGAAGCAAGTTATAAATAAACCTTGCTGGCATCATGAGTTTGTTTTTAATAGTTTTTATCTCTGCTTTTTCCAGATTCCTTCATCTGGGCAGGCACCTCTAGTGAGCCAGACAGCAATGGTGAGATCATTCCTTTTGAACACCCAAGGTAGGTTTACTCTAAACCTCTATGCCAAGAATCAAGAATGACTTGCAAGACTAATACTGCTTTCATACTCTTGTAGTTTTGTAGCTTTGTCGCTGTGTGACATATATTTTTTTCCCCAAAACTTGTCGCTTCGGTTGTCAAGTGTCAAAGCTGCATGTTGCTGAAATAATCGCTGCAAAGCAACAATAAGCACAAGGCTTAATTTCCTCATAAAACAACATCATAATTTACCATTTATTTCAAATGACCAATGCTGAGTTCTATCATGGTTGTCGATAATGCGAACATTGCAATAAAATCAGTAGTTAGTTTTCAAACTGAACATTTTGATACAAGTCAACCTTTTCATTTTAATAATATGTCACAAACATTTGGATTGAATTAAAACAAATTCTGCTTCAATAGTTTAAGCTCTAAAAAGCAAAAGACGTTATCATTTTCAGATTTTGACTACCACATGATATGGAGGTTATGGGTTCAAGCCCACACCACGGCCACTTTGTTTTGAATTCTTGAATTAAGTCATTGTTCATACCATTCATTACCAGTCCTATTAACAATAATTGTACTGATACGTAAAAAGTACTATAATGTTACTTGACTGTTTAATGGTGTTTTTTTTTCATATCTCACATTTACAGGAAAGATATATTGGGAGAATTTAGCAATGCCAATTTTGTTGTGCAATTACCAAAGGGAAAATCTGTAACCGATTACAAGTGGATATCTATCTGGTGCCGCAGATTTGCTGTAAGTGTATTTTATTTTGAGACATTTCTTCCCTTCAAAAAACAAATCTTTTTGTTGAATCTTTCTCGTTTTATTTTCTTGACTGGTGTCTCCTAGCAGGTATATACACATTATTGACTCCTTGAAACATGGGAGGGATGCATGCACATTGTTAGTGCTCCATATTATATAGTAAAATGTCTCAAAAAGGGAACCATTTTGACATTTTCCAAAATGTTAAATGCATTCCTGTTATAGAGACTGAAAGTATTGCTCATTTGTTCATCTAATGAGTCATTAATGTCTTGGAATTAGTATGGCTGAAACTCAAGATAGTGATATTTTAATTTACTATATTGTTAACACCCAATAGTTATTGGTTTATGGTGCATTGTGGGAATGATAAAGGTGCAAATTATAAGCCCTTTTCTTCATACACACAATGCAAATACAGTTTTGTGATTATGTCTTCCATTAATTTATAAAACTTTATTGTATCTCTGATTGTAAATTTAAAAAAAAATGTTTTTTACATACTGCTGTATGTTTGTGCTCATTGTTAATCATATGTCACAAAAAGTGGACCATTTTGAAATTTTCCCAAATCTTTATTGCGCTCTTGTCATAAAGACAAGTAAGTGAATTTCTGAACCAGATTTTCAATTATCTTGATCTGAATCAGATTTACAATTATCTTGATCCTAGTTTTCTTTTTCACATACCGCTGTATTTTTCGTTCAACCCAGGCTAACTTTGGACATGTGAGCATACCCGATAACTTTATAGCCCCTGCTGAATATCGTATCCCTGGGACATTGGGCTTCAACCCTCGTGTACATCAGGTCTTCGCTGATGCTGTGTATATTATTGATACCAGGAGGTTCCGTATTGAAAATTTGGATTATGATGGCAATGGACCAGGTAGGCAAACTTGACAAAATAAATAAATACCTGTAAATTAAATGTAATATTAATGCCTGTTTATGCCCTAATATGGAGATTTGGTACCCAATGTCTACATAATATCAAGTTCAAATCCATAGCTTAGATGATAATTGCCAACTACACCAGGTAGCACTATGATACTCAAAGTGAAAAGTGCATCTAAATGCCCTCTTGTTGTCAATGTTATGGTATACCTAAATCTTTCAATGCGTCGCCCAATCCAATTCATTGAATGTAAAGTTTACCAACTCAAATTGAAACATTTTTCTAAATTGAAGGATTTAGAAGCAGCCCCTTAGTCAAATATGACCCATGTGAAATTAAATAAGCGTCCATAAAGGTACTTTATCCTTTGACAAAAGGGTGACCAAAATCAATATGATACTAGAGGCAAATATAAAAAAGGAAATGTATATTGATGTTGTAAATTTTTAATATTTTCATGTCTTTTTTCAAAATCTGTCTAATTTTGATTTTTATTGATACACTGAATCCAAATTGTTGTTTATTGTAGATGCCTATTACTGGGTTGGTACTGGCACACCGGATGTTAATGGATGGATTGCATTGGATGAAAACTGGAGGTAGGAGATCTTGTAACAAATATGAGATTTGTTTTCAACAAATTTTAAATTATTAAGATTTTTTATCAAAAAAAGTTTTAAATTATTGAGATTTGTTTAAAAAAAATATGAAAGACTTTGTTAAGCCTATAAGGTCAACTCTCTGTCTTTGGTATAGGCAAGAATATTATATTCTGTTATTTCTTGTCACTGTTGCTTCCTGTAAGTCACTAGACTCCCTCACCAGAGTGAGAACTTCTCACCAACTGAATTTTGTGAAATTTGGATAATTACACCATCTAGGTCAAATATTTGTATATGTTTATATTCAATTCTTATTCAAGTCCAAATAGAAGTATATAAACCTATAATGAGGTACAAGGATCAAATTATACCACATTTCTAGGTTGGTATTTCTAAACAGAACTTCTCATTGAGAACAGGAAGTCTAGTGACGACAGGTCTAACAAGATATGAAGAGGCTTTGTTGCAGTCTCTGCTATGACATTACAGTTTCTGTGCATATCCACTATAGCTTCATTCACTTTTTCATAATTCAGCTTAAGATTGGTGTTCTTGATATTCACTTATAAATGTGTTCATATTATTTTAAACAGGCGTATAATAGATACATAACACATATCCCATGTTATATCTCTTCCACAGCCCTCAGATGCTCCGTGATGGATTCACTGACAAGACAGTGATTGTAACTTTGCCTGATGGCTACACTGTGTATGATGTTGACTACCTTGGCTTGTGGTGTAGTCTGGCCACACAAGATTTTGGCCATGTAGAGATACCAGATTTACAGGCAATGAATATTATGGTGCCACCATATGTGGAAGACATGGTATGTTGATTATTTGATGACTTTCAAAATCTTTGAATAGACTAAATATACAAAATGGTTGAAGCTGCAAACTGTATGTGAAACTAATTTTGATTGCCGAGATGTTATCAACCTTTTGTAAAGCATGCCATTTTAGAACCAAAATAAACAAAAAGAGGAACCACATGAAAGTCATACATCTTCATTAACGTAATAATAATAGTTGGTGTTTATATATTGCATTTCTGATGCTGATGATGCCTAATGATACCACCACAAAGAAACTATTACTTTGCTTCAACTACGGTGGACAGTATACATGTCCTATATATACTTGTAAATATTTCCCATAGCAGCTCCCTAATGTTAATCAGGTTGAAAAATAACCTTTGATCGTTGCAGGGCTTGTACTCTTGATACACCGATATCTTTTTTTGGAGTCAAGACCTTATAGTTTCTTAATTATGTCCTTTGTTAACTCATCCTTTGCCTTTTTCTACTCAGGGTCCATACTATGGTGCAGAGCTTGGTGCATTCTCTGGTGATGGTGCTGGGAGTCCGACCATGCATGCCGTTTAAGGCACAGTGTTTGCCATTGATGATGTCCTTTATTAACTCTTCTCTGCTTTTTCTACTCAGGGTTCATACTATGGTGCAGATCTTGGTGCATTCTCTGGTGATGGTGCTGGGAGTCCGACCATACACGCCATTTAAGGCACAGCGTTTGCCATTGATGATATCCTTTGTTAACTCTTCTCTGCTTTTTCTATTTGCAGGGTCCATACTATGGTGCAGATCTTGGTGCATTCTCTGGTGATGGTGCTGGGAGCCCAACCACACATGCCGTTGAAGGCACGGTGTTTGCTATTGATGATACCAGACTCCAGATCATTGGATTTTCCTATGATGGATTAGGACCTGGTGAGTTATGCTACATAGTGTTCCCGATACGGTTTTTGAGCTTTTGCCAATTCGATTAATCATAACAAAGTTAGAGAGGTGCTTGCACCAAACTCACTAGGTATAATGCTGCCAATTGGCAAAACAAAGCAAGAAAAAGCATCTTTCTCACACATTGACAGAAACCTGTTGCTCCAATTTCCAAGGCTCCTGCGCCAATGGCGTGCCATACGACCTTAGCAGGAACACTGATGCTATAAGAAATCATATGGGTCTATAAATAAAACACATATTAATGTTTTACTGTTGTAATAAGCTTCATGCTAAAGAAAACAGAAAAAAATGTTGTAATTAAGTCAAAATCTTACAAGTTTCTCAATGATTATCAGAATTTATATGGCATCATGTCATTAACCCTTTGAATCCGACAAGCCGGTATACCGGCTCACGTGTACATGTACTATATACCAGATGAGCGGGTTTACCGGCTTTTAGATCACATGTCAGAAACTTATGTGTCTATCAACAGGCATGGGTAGTTTTTTAATGGTCTTATTTATATTGGAAGACATCAATAAAGCTTTGAACCCATGGTTGATGTGTCATTTTGCTCTGATTTACTCGCCAGATCCTTATATTTTTGTAAACTTGATCACAATTTTCAACAAATATGGCTTCTCACATAGACTACAATGTAAATGTCAAATATGTTGGTCGATATAAATAGTATTCTTTTGTGAATGCTAGTTATTGGAACAATTCAGACTACTGTAAAATGAACAAGTAAAGCAAGGGAAATCAAAATCAAAGTAAGTTTAGGGGGTTATATTTTGTTTTTTAACTTTCGGGTTGGTCCGGGTCAACGGTACAGATAAACGTGGAATGGTCAGGGTTCAAAGGGTTAAATTAATGTGAATGTCATTCCGCTGCAGTCAGGAATCTAGTTTCTTTCTTTCCCTTTTTTTGCTTCAACTAATCAAGTTACTTGGTTTAGCTGCATTATTTAAGTAGTTTTCTCATAACAACTCCTCAATAATGCTTAAGTCGACAAAGCAATCGAGGTTGAATGACTTGCCCTCGGAATTTTATGATAAAACCTGTTGATTATAGCGGTTCTCAAACCTTTGTATTTAGGTATTTAACCATTAAGTAGTCTTTATCTTGATTTGTTCAATTACAAATGGTACATTTTTTATTCTTGTTTTCCTTTTTCCCACTAGATGCATACATCTATGTTGGTACTACACCTGAACCTAGTGCAGATGGTATGATTGCTGCAGTTGACGGAAGGTAAAATGCAATCTGGTTTTAAAATATAAAATTTAATGATATATAATGGCATTTGCTGTATTTTGCAACTTGATAGCCCTCTGTGACAGAACTATAATGTGGGATGTTTATTTGATATACGCTCGTATTTTCTGGACATCATCTATTGTGTTATATAGTACACATCAGTGGATGCAAATCCCAATCTTGGTTCACTGCAGTTTGTCATTGGAGACACTGCAGAATTATGTTGTTATAGGCTTGTCCTTTCAACCCATCAACACACTTGTATGACAGAGAAATTGAATTGTTATATTTTTCTGGAATATGATTCCATACAATAGCCATATCTTTGAGATGGGTGATGATGCTCATACAATACCACTATGATGTGTGGTCAAGATGTTGCTGTTGGTGGATTTAGAGTATGTGTTGTTTCATCATGTGAGCTGTGATTGGCGACAATGCTTTGCCATTCAAAATTGTCATGCTGCAGCTAGTGGAGCTGATTTGCATTGTTGAAGTGATGTATTGCTGCAAAAAATATTATCATTTCTGTTGTTCAAGATAATCTGTTAGCTGTTATGACCAGAAGAGGGAATTATTGATTTATTAGCTAAAGAAATAATGTGATTTTTTTTTCTGAAGTTGAGGTGTATCAGTACTTAGGACTAGACAGAGAATGTGAGTGATTTCCAAAATTATCATAATATGAAAAAGTTGAAGGCACTGCAATAATCATGATAGTTTTCATTTTGTGCTATTAAAGGGATTTTTATTTTATTTTGGAAATTCACTTCCCCAAATGGGATAATGATAATTGATCATCAATACCACTTGTATGTTTTGAATTGCATGATTTTGAGAATGTTTACATTTTCATTTGTTTAGTACAGTACAGCATGTCTGGTATCTATTCACACTCTCTTGTCTTTTTCTGAGCTTTGCTATACCCTCAATGATAGAACTGTAATGGTCTATGATTTAATATATACTGACATTAAAGGGACTGGCCTAGATCCTGTCCACTGATTTTCTGACTATATATTTTTTTCACATGTATCGATAGTACATGAGTATACTAACATATCCTACCAGTAGCTTCCGCTGTATTTGTGTAACAGAGGGAAAAAACGAAATTATTAACAGCTGTATTTTTTGTCGCCGGCGACAAAAATAGTTGAAAAAGTGTTTCTAGTTTCAAATATTAAAAAGATCTTGTTTCTACACCTGTGATGGGTAAACACAATTATTTTTGATAAAATTGTTTCTCTTTTGACATGTATTAACTTATCTCCAAGAGCTTCATTTGATCTTTAATCTGATAAATCCATCTGAGGTACAAATTTAGGATTTAGAAAACACTGGATAGTCACACCACCATCACATATAGATATATTGCAAATCAATTCGCTGTCAATTTGAGCCATTTCTGTGTAAATTGTTGTAGTTTTTTGGATTGTACTACACTTTTAAGCTTTATTTAAAGCATTTCCATAAGTGTTTAATTCTAAGTGGAATGTAGGCTAGTCCCTTTAATGTAAGGTTTTAAAAAATATATGGTCTGTATTTTACAGTTCTGAGAAACTTGGTGCCTATGATAATCAAGATATCATGGTCCAGCTTCCAAATGGAATGACAATCAACGACTACAAATGGATTTCAGTGTGGTGCAAACAAGCAACAGTAAGTTTAGGGATAATGTATGTGGATATTTCTTTTTCAAAATCTAGCTTTAAGCTAGTCATGCTTTAGCATTTTCCCCTAATGTCAAGTGGTTGCTTGATACGAGCAGCTTTGTGAGGTTTGGGCTTAATGGCACTGGCTCATCAAATCAGTGACTGCAGTTTATCCCAGTTTTGCTGTATAGTTTTAGGTATTCAAACACGACACAGAGTTGTTCATCGTGAATCAACAACGACGCATCCATGCATCTGCGTATTTTTATCGCGCGAGGGTGACTTTAGCCACCCGAGCTTGATAAAGGTACGCCGATGCATCGGATGCAGAGTTGTTGATTCGCGATGAACAACTCTGTGTCGTGTTTGAATACCTTTCAACAACGAAAATCTTCCTGAAAACGGATTAATTAAATTCTAAATGTTTTCAATTTAACAGATAGGCCTACTCCTCTTTATAAAAAGATTTAGCTTATCTGAAGCAAAGTGCTAATTAGTGAATGTTTGCTGCTTTGACATTATTAATTGTTCCCAAGCACAGGGCTTTTGCACGTACCATGCGTACTATAAGTGCCCGACGTGCGACGATCAGTGAGCCAACTTTTGTGTACTGCGTAAACGCACTTCCCTAAATGCCATGCCGTGCGTGACGTTGAATTTGTTATGAACCAAGTTAATTTGCGCTAATTTGAATATCAACTGTGGATTCATCACGAATCAACAACGGTACGCTCCTGTATAAAGAGATACAGTGAGTTGCTGAATATATTATGAACCAAGCGAGTATCAATGTTAATATCTTAATGTAAAGTCCAGATAAGATGGAAGGAGGACTAAAAATGACCTTCTTAGAATGAAGACTTAACTGTGAGCTTTATTATCAATAAACCCTGACCATCAGGTGTGTTGCATAATCTAGGATTATAAGTAAACCTGATACCAACTGGAGTCGCTTGTTCTTTAAGTCATGTTGACATGAAATATAAATCTGATTTTCAACAAAATTAGTGACTTGTTGATATTGTTTCATCTTGTATCTGAAAATTGAGGTTGAGCAGGAAACCTAGTCATTTGACCCTCCATTTAACCAGAGGTCACAACACACTAATTACAGCATTTTACATTCTTGCTTATTTTTACTTTATCATAGGCCAACTTTGGACATGTTGTGATTCCTGATGGGTTCCAGGCCCCAGCTGAACACAATCTGCAGCAAATCTTGGGCTTTGATCCACCTGTTCATGATGTTGTTGCTGATGCTGTATACATCGTTGATACCAAGACAATACGCATTGAGAACCTGGATTATGATGGGCTAGGACCAGGTAGGATATCGCAATTTGAAGGTTGTCAAAATTGTGTTGAGATTGAGATTAGCCATGCTTCTGATGTAAACATGAGAAAATGAACTCACATGTCAAGTACCTGGAAAATTTTTCAAATATGATAAATTCCAGGTTTGATCCCTGGTACAAACTTGTATCCACAGGCTTTCCTCTCAATTTTCTTCTTGCATCTAAATTTGGTAAATGAATCTGACAGATGACCCTTATGAAAAACAGTTCTTAACAGGCAGTGTTCCCGCTAAAACTGTGTGTCAAAAAATTGGGGCAGAAGCACAAAAATTTGGCGCAAGGGATTACCAAAACAAGAAGGTCAAAAATAGAGTTTTGGTCATACGTACACTATGTTCACTTATTTCAGTTTTTTTTTCTTTATGGCGCTTTGGCGCAAAGTCAAAATCTTTAATAGGAACACTGTTGACAAGGCTAAATTTTGTCTATTATATTTATTTTAATTAGTTATAAAACCATGTCATAGAATAGATTTATACTATTAACTCATTTGTGTTTCTTCCACAGATACATTTTACTGGGCTGGTCAGGGCGCTGTTGATGCTAATGGGTTTTCACTTCTTGATGAATTCATGATGTGAGTAGTATTTTTTATGAGAGTTTAATATGTTTGCATGTAGTTTAATTTAATTTCTTGGGATGGGTGGGTGGGCAAACTCTGTCTTCTGGCTGTTATACCACTGGAATATTTTGTGTTTGATTTTCATTTGCATGCATAGTTGTTTGCAAATGGCAAACGATGGTCTCACAAATCAAGTCAATTACAAGCCAGAGATATGTTAGGAAGACAATTCCTTGATTAAGGCTATAATCTGTATGAATGGAGACTGTTTTATATGTTGTGTATATAATTAGATGGTGTTATGTAATAAACATACTAAAAATATGAAGCATACTGCTTATGTTATAAGCAGGAGACATGTTACCCGCAACCAGTATCATTTAACAAGCTAAAGCAAATTTTTTTCATCAGTTTTATTTAAACAAATGTGTAATTAAACAAGAGTATAAATGATTCAGGAACACCCTGAATGTTAAGTATTGATTTATTTTTGTCTTCAGAAATCAGAGAATCATGAGTGAATTGGTTGACCAAACTGTGACAGTCATCCTACCAGAAGGCAAAACTGTGTTTGACATTGATTATCTCAGTCTGTGGTGCAAGCAAGCATCAGCTGATTTTGGTCATGTGACCATACCACCTAGGAGTCAACTCAATATACCACCTCATATTCCACCTAAAGTGGTAAGAAATTAAATGTTATGATAGTTGTGATCAATGTACCCTCTAGGATTTTTGCCTAGTACCATATGATAACATCACAAAATCAACAACTCATTGCCATCTATCGGCAACAGACAACTAGGCAGTTGGCTTTTAAAATGAGCCATTTTTTTTGACAAATTAAACCTGAATCAAACTAGAAATGAATGTTTTGAAATGTAAAGCTTAAGTTGTGAAAATAAAAGGCTTTTCCCTTTTGAGGATCCTTGATTTGTGCAATATTGTAAGTTGTAAAACCAAAATCCTCATTTTTTTTATTTTGAAAAGCCTTGTGCTAATATTTAAGCCTTTGTGCCAATTTTGCAACATACAGCCTTAGCTGGAACACTGGTTGTAATCGAGTCAGCAAATAAAATAAATCGCTTGCCCTGTCATTAAAAAACAAAACAAAACAGGATGGTCAGCAACTAACTTTGGGTGATATTGCCTTTTGAACAATATCAAGGATAACGTGTGATTCTTTGTTTGAGCTTTAAAGCCATTCTTAATTCAGCTTGCCCAACTGTTTATTTTAACCTTTATGTATAAATTTGTGATGAACATGTGTTCGTTATTGCACATTCTAAAATTGTCTTTCTTTTACCTCTACAACTCCAACTAGCAACCATATTATGGCAAGGAGTTAGGTGTATTCTCCCTGGATGGTTCCCCTGCTGCCCATGGTGTTGAGGGTACAGTGTATGCTATGGATGATACAAGACTGTGGATCACTGGGTTTTCCTATGATGGACTCGGACCAGGTAAGAGCTTGACAAACACTGGGAATTATATTATGAATTGCATTGAACTAGAGGTGATAATCTCCCATTGGATGGGTGATTGATATGAAGTCATTATGTGAGTGCAAGAAAGTCGCATCTGCAAAAGCTGCCATTTGTCACAAATTTGGATTGCACACTTTATAATCTCCAGTCTTGGGTCATGAGTGGTTATTGAAATGGTTCTTCAGGTGTCACCATTTCAAGAAACACTGACTTAAGACAGAGACATTTTGAGGGATTTTCACTTTCTTGTGTCAAGGCATAAAATAAATATAACTTAGGGCAGCCATAACTTTCTTGCACTCACATGACAAAGTGAATCCTTAAAAAAGGTGAAGGATGAAATGTTTGGTGTCATTGTACAGTTGTATTGACATCAATGCTGTGGTATGATTGTTTTAGAATCTTGGTTATCATGAAGTCCTATTTATTATAGGTTAATAAATGCGCATTTCATACGCGAATGAAATGAGACAAAATCTATGCACGCGCGGTCAATTTTGATGCGTCCAATTCACGAGGCCTGTAGGGGCCGAGAGCATTAGACAGCAAATCAAAATTTAC
>JXSR01S074618.1:78688-92495 GCA_000969725.1 Ophiothrix spiculata | reverse complement strand
ATCATGATACGTCATTCAGATAAGGAAATGGTGTATGTTATTCACCCACTTTTAATATCCATTGTATTACTTTATTTATTATCATTATTATCATTTATTAATAACTAGATTTAATGTACCACCAACATAAACAAACCTGGATACCTCCAGTTTGAACTCCATGCAAGAGTTAAAATGGGACAGGTTCTTTGATCTCTTTGGTCTATATCTCGTCATGTGAGTGCAAGAAAGTCGTATCTGCAATGGCTGCCATTTGTTCTAAATTTGCATTGCACACTGTATAATCTCCAGTATTAGGTCAGTGGCTCTTGAAATAGTTCTTCAGGTGACACAGTCACCTGAAGAACTATTTCAAGAGCCACTGACATATGACAGAGACTTTTTTGGTAATTTTTCACATTCTAGATACTAGGTGTCAAAAAATATAACTTTAGGCAGCCATTGCAGATACGACTTTCTTGCACTCACATGACGATCTGTGGTGTCATCATATGTGTTTTTTCTATATACGTGTTTTTCTTTTTTTTCCCCTATAAGTAATTCAATTTTGAAATAATGAGAATTAATAAAATCTCTTGATCACTGAGCGCTATTATGTTTTGTTTTGCTGCAGCATGGAAAAGCTTGGTGAATATACTAATGCAGAACTTGTAGTAACTCTGCCTGATGGGATGACTCTGACTCATTATAAATGGATATCAGTATGGTGTAGACAAGCCCAGGTAAGTTACGCAGTCAAATGTGTACAACATATTGCAGGGGTTTTGCAAAATACGCCAAGCATATGCAGCCATTTTGTTGCAAATTTTGAGCCATTTAAAATAATTGATATGTTTATAGACTTTTGCACTAACTTGAAAAATTGAAGAATGCTCTTCTCAGCTATCATTATTATTTTTTCTTTCTGGAATAGTTTTCCTTTTCAGATTTTGTGAGTATCTGAAATCACATCATCAAAATTTTGGATTTTATTTTACAGGCCAACTTTGGACATGTGTATATTCCATCTGATTTTGTCCCTCCAAGTGTCCATGTTGTCCAGGATCAACTAGCTGAGGATCCCCCTGTACATCTAGTCCAAGCAGACAGCGTAGAGATCCTGGATACCAAGAGAATAAGATTCACAAATTTGCAGTACGACGGGCAAGGACCAGGTAAATTCTTAGGCTTTTGTTAACTGAACCAAGGATTTTTTGAAAATCATATTCTGGACATTTTAACAAGATACACATTTTGAACAGTATTTGATGAACTATACAGATGTTTGTGATTGGAAATTATTCCAAAAATAGTGGTTTTGACAAATATCAATTAGTTTTCACTTAAAATTTTGACTTTGTCTAAGATTGTTTATTCAAGATGACAGATATTTGTTACACAGGGCATTCATTTTAAAAGAAGAAATTAATATCATATGTTGGAATTTATTTACAGTAAAATTGTTGATGTGGAAATTTTTTCCAATGCAATTTATTTTTAGAACAAATATTAAAGAAAGCACAGCGAGGAAACAGGACTTTTGCACTCTAACTTTCTGCTAAGTTAGGGGATTGTGTAATGCTAGTGCCACACCTAGAGCATGTGCGTAATGACTCTGCTCTGCGTTTTGGTCACGCACTACAATTTACTTGACTAAAATGCAATATGCATCTTACATTTTTGTCCAAATTGTGAGTATGCAAGCACCAAATTACCAATCTGTATTCAGATTACGCTGTAGAATATCTTTAAAGCAAAACATTAATGATCTATGTGCTGTCATATGAACTAAAGGTGCAATAGCTGCCATTATTTTATTAATTCTTATTATTCATTGTACAGTCTTGGGTCAGTGGCTCTGAAAATGGTTTGTCAGGTAACAGGTACTTGAAAAACCATTTCAAGAGCCACTGACACATGACGGAAATATTTTACAGTCGTTCACGCTTTAGGGACAATGTGTTGTGTAGATGTTTCTCTCAAATATCTCTATATTATGCATGTTTTTTCTTCAGACACCTACTTCTGGGCAGGCAAGGGGACTCCTGATACCAATGGGTTTATTGTGCCTCCTGCAGATGGAAGGTAAGAGTCTGTGTTTAGATGTTGGTCTTGTAGGATCTACTGATGTAATGTAAACCGGCTAATAATGGCAATTGTGATGTGGTAGTCTAGTGTGGCATTAGTTGCTTCAAGGTTTAAGTTTGTTTCAGACGAGCCTGTTGTGTTGCCGTACGACCAGCGAGACGTCAAAAAATTAAAGTGCACAAACTCAATCTTGCCGCATATCCTTGCCGTACGACAAGCGGATATATCGATTACCCTGTTGTGATGGTCGCAACGACACAATATTTCGAGTTGGAATAAATTCAACTTTTATTGCGACAGACCATTACGGCAATATGCAAATGTGTCGTGCTACAGTATGACAACTCAAAATTGCAAATGTTTTGTCGTGTGCTGCAACGTCGTGTGCCGCAACGACAGCTAGCTAGTCTAAAACCACCTTTAACTTCAATAAATCTTGATTTAACAGATGTGATAATCTTTCAGCCCTGTGACTGTGTTGGTATTCCTGGAGCTTTCATTAGAGATCTGACAATGCATTGGATCACATGGTAGAAACAGCTGATCACTAGCAAATATAGTTTTTAAACAGTCTTTCAACACAATGAGATAGTGAAATATTTACCTCAATATTTTGATGTGAAAAACACACATCCTCATCAGGAGAACTCTATGATGAACTGGCAGAGTTTGCTCTCACAGTATCAAGGTTATCACTAGGATTTAATGGCATAATGGTAGAAATACTTGACATATACCATCCGTTTTGACAGGAATCAATTCCATTTTCACATTCAACATTTTTAAATCAAAATGACCACAGCAATTGATATCCAAACAGATTGGGGCAGAAGATGACAATGAAAATGCAGTGAAAGTTGAGCTTCTCTCAATTTGCTCACTTTGCATTGACCCAAGGGGTATTGTGTTTTGAAATAAAACTATCAGCAAGCTCAAAACATCCAGTGTTCCATGCATTTTAATTTGTATTGAGCATGATTCAACTTCATGGTAAAACTTTAGAAATATGGGTAATCTCAAAGCATTTGTAGTATAGCTGGAGTTTATCTTTAAGTTAGTTATTATTCATCAATTTCTTTTCTCTACACACAGTCCAGCCATGCTTCCCAATGATGGCAATGCCATAACCTACGCCTCCATAGATGTGCTGCTCCCAGAAGGCATCACCGTGTTTGATATTGATTATATTGGCTTATGGTGTCAGATCGCTGAAGCCAGTTTTGGACACGTAGTGATCCCTCCTAGGCAGGAACTCAGTATACCACCATACTTCTCTGTGCCTGAGGTAAGTTATAATGGTGTAAAAAAACAGCTCACAAGTACAGAGACAAAGAAGTCATTATCTGCTCCACACATTTTTGTAAAAAAATTTGAAGCGAACAAGCAAGCTCCTTAATCTGTTTATTTTATTATCCAATGACTCATGTTTTTCACAAATTAGACCAATACCCTCCAATGTAACTTGTATGTAATTTATATTCCACCCGAAGTGATAAGAATTTCGATGTTATGATAGGTTTAATCTACAAGGCCAGAAGAGTATATTTTTTATTTGCCCTTTCGCTAAAAAATGAGAAGAAAAGAGGATAGGTCAATCTTTTTTTCTCATTATTGATGAAAATGTTGCCATGTTGTATGCCCTGAAGCAAAGGTCAACAATCATTTCCATGATGTACTGTGACTTTTCAAACATGTTCCATGCAGTTACTGAAATGGATGCTTTTAGGTTTCAAGATGCTCAAAAATATAAATGTTCTTTGTTTAATGATATTGTTTGCTAAATTGTGTTTGGGAGTTTAGAAATTAGAAAGAAAAAAATGACCCTGGGTTTTCATGACTCTTAGGTCAGTTGGAAAAGAGAAAAAAAAACCATACTTTTTTTCTTGGACTCATAAATATGAGTTTTAGCTTAAAGGTATGGGTTTCTTAAGGGAGGTCGGAGCCTCACGATTTCTGAAAATTTATTTTGATCATAACTTGAAAACTAATGAAGTAAACTATATGAAAGTATACATTTTTAGAAAGGAAATCTCTCAAGGAATATGTTTATAGCATCAGATTCTTGATTTAAGAACTCACTTTTTTGTAACTCACCAAAAACGAGTTATTTTGCCAACATTTTTTGAACAAGCCTAGGAAAAATATTATTCGGCCAAAATGTTCAAAAATAGGCATAAGTCATCTATATCGATGGTTCTAGGGAATGTTTTCTCAGATTTTTGTTTAATCCCTTAGTTTTGAAAATTTTGGTCCGAATAGGCCCAACATTTTTTTTTTTCAAAAAATCATGATTTTTGGGCATTTTTTTTGCATTTTTTGGCCATTTTTGTGAAAACTAAGAAGTTAATCAAAAATTTGAGAAAACATTCCCTAGAACTATCGACTTAGATGATTTTTACCAATTTTGAACCATATTTGCCAAATAATAATTTTTCTAGGCTTGTTCAAAAATTTTTGGCAAAATAACTTGTTTTTGGCGAGTTTCTAAAAAGTGAGTTCTTAAAATTTAATTTTGATGCTACATATGGATTCCTTGTAAAATTTTCTTTCTAAAAATGTCTACATTTATCTAGTTTACTTTATTAGTTTTCAAGTTATGATAAAAACCATTTTTAGGGATTGTGAGGCTCCGACCTCCCTTAAGATGCTAATGACACTTGTGAACATGAAGAATCATGACATTGTATTCATCTACATTTAATCTTTTATTATTGATTAAATTTTGATTAAGCCAGCTTTGACTGATTCAATGAAGTTTGGTCATAACAATATTGGAAAACATGCGTGTATAATTTGGCATAAATGCTGATTCCGTGTAGAAGTCATTCTTAATCTTACTTTAAATGTTTGATGAATTTATGTTCTTTAATTGCATATTTAGATATATTTCATCTTTATCATTTAAATTCCAACCAGCCACCATATTATGGCAAGGAGTTAGGTGTATTCTCTCTGGATGGTTCCCCTGCTACCCATGGTGTTGAGGGTACAGTGTATGCTATGGATGATACAAGACTGTGGATCACTGGGTTTTCCTATGATGGACTTGGACCAGGTAAGAGCTTGATAAACACTGGGAATTAAATTATGAATTGCGTTAAAACAAAGAGGTGGAACTCTCCCCTTGGATTATTGATTGATATGAGGCGAGTCCTTAAAAAAGGTGGAGGGTGAAATGGATGGTGTCATTGTACAGTAATATTGACATCAATGTTGCGGTATGATTGTTTTCGAATCTTGGTTATCATGAAGGCATAATTTTATCCATCAACATATTGAACTTGCCATGGACTTTTACAGAAAAAACAAACAAACAAAAAACATTACCACGTCCATACACAAGAAAGCTATTACATGCTTACTATTCCAATCTACATGTACTATACTATAGACTATAAAGTTTGAAAACTATTCTTATTTTTGCAAATGATGTTTTTTCTCCTAGTCTTCACTAATTGTTCATGTTAATCTGGGTTGGTTATTGTGTTTATTTTTGCTTGGTAGTTGACATCCTTGATGTGTTTTGCTAAGGGTACATAAGGTTGCCTATGTTCACGAAAAAACACACCAATTACTGAACATAATACAGGGCCAAGTTGTCTTCATAGCAGGCAGAAATGCATTAAATGGAATATGGATGAAAGAGTAGTTGTGATTTAACCATCAGAGCTGTTATATGTGTGGATTGACCAGAATGTGTTCTTTGTGCTTTGTTTTCAGATGCTTTCCTATGGGTAGGTACTACAGACACACCAGGAGAGGCAGGATATATTGTGCCTGTTGATGGCAGGTAAATGAACTCAAGGAATTTTATGTTCATATTACATTTCCTTTCAGAGATTTAGTCAACATAGTTAAAAATCATTTAGTTTTCTTTGAGTCATTTTAAAAAACAATTTTGCTTGCAACATCAATTTGGCTCAATGGAAATCAAAATTCAAAACTGTAATATGTAGTTTCCTTTCAGAGATTTAGTCAACATGTGTTAATATGTAGATCATGATACGTCATTCAGATAAGGAAATGGTGTATGTTATTCACCCACTTTTAATATCCATTGTATTACTTTATTTATTATCATTATTATCATTTATTAATAACTAGATTGAATGTACCACCAACATAAACAAACCTGGATACCTCCAGTTTGAACTCCGTGCAAGAGTTAAAATGGAACAGGTTTTTTGATCTCTTTGGTCTAAATCTGTCATCATATGTGTTTTTCTATATAAGCGTTTTTCTTTTTTCCCTATAAGTACTTCAATTTTGAAATAATGAGAATTAATAAAATCTCTTGGATCACTGAGCGCTATTATGTTTTGTTTTGCTGCAGCATGGAAAAGCTTGGTGAATATACTAATGCAGAACTTGTAGTAACTCTGCCTGATGGGATGACACTGACTCATTATAAATGGATATCAGTATGGTGTAGACAAGCCCAGGTAAGTTACGCAGTCAAATGTGTACAACATATTGCAGGGGTTGTGCAAAATCTGCCAAGCATATTCGGCCATTTTGTTGCACATTTTGAATTATTTTTTTCACATTTTGAGAACATCAATCTATTCAAAATAATCGATATGTTTATAGACTTTTGCACTAACAAGAAAAATTGAAGAATGTTCTTCTCTGCTAATATTATAATTTTTCATTTCTAGAGTAGTTTTCCTTTTTAGATTATGTAAGAATCTGAAATCACATATCAAAATGTTTTATTTTGTTTTACAGGCCAACTTTGGACATGTGTATATTCCATCTGATTTTGTCCCTCCAAGTGTCCATGTTATCCAGGATCAACTAGCTGAGGATCCCCCTGTACATCTAGTCCAAGCAGACAGCGTAGAGATCCTGGATACCAGGAGAATTCGATTCACCAACTTGCAATATGACGGACAAGGACCAGGTAGATTAACTTGTGATTGTGATTTTACTAAACATCAATTGAATTTTACCCAAAAATTTGATGAAACTTTTCTTGAATTTATATCATTAGAAATCTGTATTAAATATATGCTTCAGTAATTTATTCCAAGTAAAATTGTTGATTGTGGAAACTCTTTTAAGGCAAATTATTTGAGAGTTTC
Organism: Ophiothrix spiculata; assembly: GCA_000969725.1. NCBI lineage: Eukaryota > Metazoa > Echinodermata > Ophiuroidea > Amphilepidida > Ophiotrichidae > Ophiothrix > Ophiothrix spiculata. Next base: position 85,344 of record JXSR01S074618.1, on the reverse strand, counting down.
TATTGAGCAAATAGATTTGTTTGCTGGCTAGGAGATACTAGACTGCCCATACTGCCAAGTGTAATGGCATTGTTAGCCATGTGGCTGAAATAGGGGTATCCTTGTTGATTCAAGTAGCTTCAAATAGGGCCTACTGCCAAACGTATCTCTCAGTACAGAGATTGGTTAAAAATCATGCAAATGCTACATTACATGAATGGTATGCAAAACTGAACAGAGGGATGAGTAAGTGTTTTCAAGTTTGGTATCTCCTCTCTAAATGTATGATGTGCTCTGTCAATTGTCACTGCATACATATTTCAGTTCTGAAACAATGGGCCTCTCCACATGGGTAAATCAATCTGTGCTTCGCACATCCAGATGCATGTGGATTAAACTGGACTTCAGCAAAAGAACGATCGCACGAGCGTAAGTGACTGCGCGTTCACATTCGCATAGTTGTGTTAGTTTCACTCACCCGCACATCCAAGCATGTCAATACGCGCCACGGCCGTAAAGTCAGATTGTCGCATGGCTGTATGAACACATCTGCACTTTGGAAATGCACATTCATCTAGATGCATCTAGATTTTAAGCTCCTGTGTGGAGAGCCCCAATTTTAGCTGGTTTCTGTAATCAAACTGTCACTCAGGCATGATTATCTTCAGGTTTTTGCCTGAATTCAGGCAAAAATGCTTGGATCTTCATTGTGCAAAAGTATTGGGAAGTTCACATTTTCAGGCAAATTCAGGCAAAATTACAAAAAGCCATAACCATCCCTGGTCACTTGTTGTTTATAATAAAGGTATTACTTTCTGATGTTAATATTTATGCATTGTTGTTTTTCTTCAGACACCTACTTTTGGGCTGGTAAAGGAACTCCTGATACCAATGGGTTTATTGTGCCTCCTGCAGATGGAAGGTAAGAGTCTGTGTATAAATTTGGTTGCACTTATAGCACAGATGTGTGTTGGTCTTGTCTTGTATACTCTAGCCATTAATGACAACTTGACATCTGTGATGTGGTAGATTGGTGTGGCATCACAGATAAAGAAAATTGTCAATTTTATCCAGATTTGACCTGATTTTATGTTTCAGATATGAATAGCTTCCAGGTTATATGTTTGTATTTTGGGGACTTTTATCAAAGAACGGCCCTTGTCTTGTAGAAAAAGTCTCTATCCATATTGGATCACATGATAGAATCAGACCAATTCAGACTTCAGCATATTTAGTTAAAACTTATCACTTTCATGGTGTCAGCAGTAATTAAGTTCAATTAATGTTAGAAATATTTGGTGTTTTCCAGTTTAACAAATGTAATCTAATAATTTTTGTGTTGTCAACCAAAATTAAATTTAGTCCAACTGTTTGAAACATGCTGCTATGACATAACACAGCAAGGTGGAGTAATTTATCATCTTGTAGTGCTTGTTGCAAAATGTTCTGACCACAACAAATTCAACATTGTGATAACCAAGACAGATACTCAATGCCAGCATTACACCTTGAAGCTTATAGGAATAAAGTTAATCTCTGAACATTTGTAGTATTACTGGGGTTTATCTTTACATTAGTAATTATTCATCAATTCCTTTTCTACACACAGTCCAGCCATGCTTCCCAATGATGGCAATGCCATAACATATGACTCCATAGATGTACTGCTCCCAGAAGGCATCACCGTGTTTGACATTGATTATATTGGCTTATGGTGTCAGATCGCTGAAGCCAGCTTTGGACACGTAGCAATCCCTCCTAGGCAGGAGCTCAATATACCACCGTTCTTCTATGTGCCTGGCCCTGAGGTAAGTTGCAATGGTGTCAGATTGCTGAATCCAGCTTTGGACACGTAGTGATCCCTCCTAGGTAGGAGCTCAGTATACCACCATACTTCTATGTGCCTGGCCCTGAGGTAAGTTGCAATGGAGAAAGTTTGCTGAATTAAGCTTGGGCATTTGGTGATCTCTAGCCTCCTAGGTAGGAGCTCAACATACCACCATACTTGAGGTAAGTTATGATAGTGTAAAAATCAGCCCATAAGTACAGAGACAAAAAAGTTGTATATCTACTTCAAAATCCAAACATTTTTGGAAAAAAATTATGCGAACAAGCAAGCTCCTTAATCTGCTTATTTTATTCTCCAGTGGCTCATTTTTTCACAAATCAGACCAATTTCATCCAATGTAACTTGTAATTTTCTTGATGCTACTTTAAAAGATTATAAGTGTTACAACAGCATATGATTTATTTTTTTTAAGTAAAAAGCTAATGTCGATATTACAAATGTTTTTACATTTAGGATGGTGTTTTTGAAAATTGTGAAGTGCTTATGCCTGACATGTTCCATGTAAGCTGGACTATTGAAGGAGACACAATAGCAGTCGAGATGAAGGGCAGAGTTGAACCAGGGACCTATCTTGGATTTGGAGCCAGCGGGTCCGATTCCAGGACATCTATGTTTGGTGCTGATGTTGTAATTGGTTGGATTAATCAAATGACAAATACAGGCATGGCTGTTGACTATTATCTCAGTGCCTATGGACAGGTAGGGTTATTTTGATTAATGTGTTGGTTTGATAATTACATATCAAGATTGCTACATTGCACACCCAAATAATATACGCATAATACTTTATGTAGGTTCTACAAATCGTTTTATTTTTGGCAGATATATATTTATAAACAAAAAAAAATAGTGTGACTTGACACTAGTAGGATTTGATTTCAAAAGATCAAGCTTATACTGAGAGAATACATTATTGCAAGGTATGTAGAACTAATGCAATTTTTTGCATTTTACAAATTAATTACTGATTGCATTTTCAATATTTTGATACGTAATTTGAAGTGGATAATAATCTTGCAAATATTTATCTATGAGACAAAAACTTTGAATTTTAAACTTATCATTTCTTTTCTTGACAGTGTATCCTGAATGCTGGTTCTGGAGCATGCCCAGACACCATCTCAAGCCCATCAGGCATTGAGGATGTCACTCTAGTCAAGTCATCTTTTGAAAATGGTATCACTACCATAGTTTACAGAAGACCACTAATCACAGGTGATATAAATACAGACACAGATATCAGGATTGACCAGCCTATGTACATTGCCTGGGGTATTGGGCCTATTAATCCAGCAGGGACAGCAGCTAAACACAGACAGAGGGCTTTAGGTAAGAATGACAATATGTAAAGGTTATGAGTAATTTATTATTCATTTTCATTTATTTATTAGACTTTCTTACTGAATACACAAATATATTGCAAATTCACATCAAATATGTCATAAAAAACATGGAATACATTATGATGCATGTAAATTTTAACCAGCAAGTGGGCTGGGATAAACAGGTGCTAAACACATCCAGAGGCATTGATATCCCACCTAAGACCAAAACATAGTTTATGGGCATGACAAGTATATAGGTCGTGCTCTGCTCAAGCCAGCGGTGGAATGTGTTATACCCTCATGTAAGGATCCCGTCCAATATCTATTCCTTTGTCAACCGAGCATCATTAGGGAGCTGTTGTACGAAATCAATTGTAATGCTGTTGATATAGATAATGTTAAGGTTCGAATTTTATAGTTAAAGCCATTCTTAGAGTGAGGACAGTATAGGAAATCAAACAAGAGGTCTGTTCTAGACATAACAGTAATTGAAAAGTGTCACCAGTAACAATGCTAAAGCAATGATGTTTTGATTAAAAAACATCAAAAACGAAGTAATTTTTGCATGTTTTGTATTCAAAATATAAAGAAAGAGAATAGAAGTCCCATTTAGGTCCATAGCTCCTAATCTGACAATATGGGCAGTGAAGGCAGTATATCAAGAAGGATGTTACAAACTGTATTTTTTTTGGGGGGGGAGGGGGTTGTAGTTGTATATGATAATAGTATTCAGTTTTAAACAATTAAACAAATTTATTTTTATAGACATTAACTTTGACTTTGATTTGACATTTTAAATTATTTTTAGGGGATGTCACCATAGATTTTGGCCGACAAAGCTCATCATGCCCAAGCTTCTCTACCGGACCTCAAGTCGGCCCTGGAGATCCCTGGGTACCAGCTGAACTAGTTGCTCCAGAACCTACAACATTCAGAGCCACTATGGGTCAAGCCGGGGGTAAACGTGGTTACGAAGGTATCACTGGTAAGGTCATATTGAATTTTTTCGTTCTGATTATTTACGGGTGTGTGTGTGTGTGTTTAGGGTGGTCATGATTCTACAATCTATATGTAAAACATGCTAAATAAATATTTTTGAAAACAGATATGGGCTCTCTCACACATTAACCTATAGAGCCAAATGTACACCTTACATAGGCATGTTCATAAAATTTAGAAAATTGAAAAATTTCCTTAAAAGTGGATTTAAATTAAAGCTGACAAAATTTGCAACAAAATGGTGGTTCAACCACCTTTCTAGGTTAAGTACTTTTAAAGTTAGAGCAAAAAGAAGATTTTGCAAAATTGCCAAAAACCGTATGATCAGGGCCAGATTTTACAATGGTAAGTCTGCAGAATTCAGCAGACTTCTTAAGTGTGTAAATCTATGGGGAAAATGTTTTATTTCAAAATGTATCCCTTTTAAATCCTGTTACTAAATTAAATGAATACAGGGTTGTGTTTGGAAATGACCAATAAACAAAATCTATTCAACTAGAAGTCATGAAAGTGACGCTCATTTAAGCTAAAATGGTATAAAATTTTGCATTGTTTTCTATGGGAAAATGAGCAGTGGCCACTTGTGATGTCACAAGTGGGCAAACAGTTTTTGAAATGAAGGGCGCCATCTCTTGACATGTGCTTGACCCGACCTACCTTACATACATTGCTTTGTTTCGTACATTGTCATTTATTATGTGATTGTTATAAAAATATAAGATGATCAAATTATTTGTTATCTGTACTGCATGTTGTGTTACTTAGGTTTACATTCAATGCATTATCCATACGGTGGTATTTCTTGGCCATATGTTTAGTATGTTAAACTTTTATACGTTTGGGGTTTGTTTGCTTAAAGATGTTGATGTGCGACTGATTCCTAAAGCCAGATGTGAGGGTTGAAGAAAATTGATAAATAAAATTAAATACCTTATTTGTACAATGTCACCACCCATAATTTATACTTTTTGACTTGTTTTAAACATCCACAGGTCAACCTGGTTGGGGTATTGCATGGTATCTCAACGATGAAATCATCCCAGTCTTAACCTTCACTCGTGGGGTCACCTATACATTTGAAGTGTCTGGAGGAGATGTTCCTAATCTGTCAGCTCAATATCACCCATTTTATATCACAGATGATGCCGATGGCGGATACTTCCAACTGTCTGACAGTGAGAGACAGGTAATCTGGCAATTTTATGAACAAAAACATTCAGTTAACCAAGAGGCATATATTGATCACACTTATCCGCTTAGAGTAAAAGCAAATAGCTCTTATTATTGAAATTAATCAATTACGAATCAAATCTACACAATGCTTGTACCAAAAGGGTGTGAAATGACACAGTGACAACAAAACTGTGCTGTGTTATCTTGATTGTTAATCCGTGATTGCTTGAAAATAAGTCTTTAATCATATGCAAGCTAATATGCATATTAATTCAATGCATTGTTGCATTGAGCTGTTCATGATTTGTAGAAAATTTATTGACTTCAACAATAGAATTGATTGACCGGTGTTATAATGATACAGAATTGCTTATTTCATAAAGCTTGAACAAGTTTTATGTTCTGATATTTGACATGCTTGAATTACAAAAATCAGCTCTGTTATGGTGCCAGTGACCTTAGCCTTAAATAATCTATTAATTTTGTTTGTGCATGCTGCAATCCTGATTGAGTGATTCTTAAAATGATGCAGTTACTGGGAGATACAGAATGGACAAGCAGACACAATACAAAAGCAGATCAGACCATTTCCTTACTGTTTGATTAAAGATATTGTCTGACAATAGAGAAATTTCAAAAGATAACTTGTTTCACAATTTTAGTTGCAAAATCATCATCTAGAAATTGATTAAGTTTTCAGATGAAAACTTTGATGAAAGAAAGTAAAGTGAGATCTAAAATTTCAAGAAAAGAAAATGAAATGAGAAACAAAAAATTGAATTATTTGTCATTTGTTCCAGTTATGAAATTGATTTGTATTTTTGTATTGTTACAGGGGATCAACATTTATGCAGGGCCTGTAGGTGAGTAAAGATCAAACCAACTATCCTGTCAATTTATCATTTATGACTTTTTGTTTTTATTTGTTATCTCTTTTTTTGGTCTTGTCTCTGAGATAACCCTATGACCCTGACCCTAGACCCTAACCCTAAAACTTGTGACCTGAAATATACTTTGCCAAATATTCATTTGTACATTCATAATCTAGTCACCAATCTATCTTAATATGATGAAGATGAAAGTAGTTAACCTTCACCTTTAATTAATAAAACTTAGTTTTTACTCCAGATTTATTAAAGATCAAGTTAAGATAAAAATATGTATCCCTTAATGGAGTTGCTATATAACATGCATCTGTGTGGCTTTTGTGCGCAATCCCACCCTGCAATTAATAATATTTTCAACAACTCACTGTATCTCTTTATACAGGAGCGTACCGTTGTTGATTCGTGATGAATCCACAGTTGATATTCAAATAAGCGCGTCACGCA
>JXSR01S074617.1:59306-72105 GCA_000969725.1 Ophiothrix spiculata | reverse complement strand
GCTTTGTAATGCATGACTAACCCCCGCCATAATCCATGGTTCAAGTGCCCGAAAATGCAGTGGAATCTATTTATCTTTTCATGTTTGACAAATAGTTAGGATTCACATTTTCCTGAGCATGTGGATTCCTCGTACCCTTAAGATGTATTACGTCAATTATTTGTTTCTATAAATTCCAAGTAAATGCTTGAACCTGTGTTCACCTGTCAAATCATCAATGATCAAAGTAAGCTACAGAATTATTGTTATTTATTAGAATTTTGTTTTATAGAAAATAGGTTGAATATCCGCTGTCCCTCAACTTGAGTGGTATTTAAATTGTGTTTGACAGCTCAACCAAATTTTCACGTCATTTCTTGTTTTTTTGGACGTAAACATGCTCATAAAAGGTGACGTTTCTCTGTTGACAGTCTATTCCGTCTTTTTTGAGCTTGATCTGACAAGGTTGTCATTCAATGAAATAAAATGAGGTCTAGTAAATCAATCAATCAATATACTTTTCTTGTCTTGTACAATCTATTGCATCTTCCCAACAAACAGTAAAGTAATTAAGTAATATTTTCTACATCCGGTAAACGCATCTTTAGGGTACATCAATGCAAATCATTTAAGCAAAGTGGTTTTCTGTTATTCCGTTTTCAACCATCAAATGGCATGATATGCCTTGATTAAGAACGTGAAGGCCACTATTGGGTTGTTTTGCCATTTCAGGTCGATGACACCGAAGACGAGAAACATTTTCATCAACATCTACGATTATTGCTAAGATATTCTTTCATTAGCTAAATGACACATACAAGCATTAATTGAAGCAGTAAAATAATATGTAACTCGTTTAGGTGATCTCAGACGTCAAGAAAACGTTACACGAAATTCACTAACTTAAATATTGAAGTTTCTACAAAGGCTAGACGTACATTTTCATAAACGTTAAAATATGATTTTTTGAACTGAATATGATTTACTGTCTCCGACGAGTTTCGAAAGGGGACTATAAAACGTTCACTGTATTGATGTTCGTACGTACGTCCGTATGTATAGGAGTTTGTGCAAACAAAATGTTATCCGTGTAAAATTTGAATGTAGAGAAAATAACACTTTTACGACGTTTGATAACTTGTTTGGGCTACTAAATGTATGATAAATCTAAGAAGCAAAATACCAATATTTTGTTTGATGTTTGTAGGACTAAGTTTGCTTATCATATCCAAATCTATATCTACGCTTGTTCAAAAATGAGAGCAGCATGATTTAAGGGGTTTTCTCAGAGATGCAGTTGCTTACGACTGCGGGTTAACGATTTTTCATAAATAGTAAAAAAACAAACAAACTTGTTTGCATCCATTTTGCGTGCGCTAATTTCAATGCACACTGAACGCCTGCTTTACTAACAGTCTGATTAATCACGCGCCGAATCGGTGCGTAAAATATACGCAGAAATTATGCAGACGCAGATGTGCCATCAAAGAAATAAAATTGTATTAACAAATGACAGGTTTTGTCATATTTCTTGAAAACTAATACAGTGACCATATTTTTTTTATTTCAGTGTTTTGAAGAGCAAAAATGTTAAAATAAAAATAAATAAATAAAGGATTTACTATTTTCAAGCACATAATGATCGACCTTTTGGAGTTTTTCTTATAGGTTGCGTTGTAAATCGAGTTCATTTTTTGGGAAAATATGTACTTTTTGATATAACTGTATCTTAGATTCGTTATTAGCACAATCAACCAAATACTATTTTTTTAAGAAAATCAATGGAGAATTTGCATTTCTGAGAAAACCCCTTAATGCTATTTGACTCATCGGACAGAATACCCTTTATGCCATTGCTTCTTGGTATAGAGAGACGGCAAGTGTTAATTTATTCAGCCAAATTATGTAACGATCACATGATTAGCCATTGAATATGACATTTGGAAAAAAGAGTATCAAAATCACACACCTAATACACAAAAATTGTTGTTTTAAAACATGAACGTAAAACAATTATTTCTTCTGTTTTGTATATGCTTTGAAACTCTCGAAAGTGTTTTGAATCTATATTAATAGAGTTCCCAAAAAACAAAAACCTGAAGACAAAATTAATTGATTTATTCTGTTTAATTAATATGGAACCGAAAAGAGATCTGAGGTGCTAATAGAAAAATAAAACACTACATATGTGATGACTCACCCCGAAAAGGGGGACTTTGCAACAGAACACTTTTCCTGAAGCTGGTGAAAATAGTCAGTTATAAACTTTGATATCAATTCCTACAAGTATGGTCTCATGTTAAAGCTTACAAAATGCTGTAACAGATGAAATAATAAAATCAAAATCATCTGCAAAGTCCCCCCTTTCGGGGTGAGCCATCACATATAGTATATATATATATATCATGCCTTTACCTTAATATCTGTCATCAAAGTTATGCAATTGAGAAATCAATCTTTGATGAAGTTTTATAGCCTTATCACAACTCACATGAAATGCTCATGATGCATCCAAAAGATATACCAACGAGGAATAGATGGTGAAATCTGATCATGATGATGATTGAGCTTGTATTAATACATTATGAAGTAGGTTGTTTCTCCTTTTCAAAGACAGATTTTGAAAAAAAAAATATCTTGATTGGACTAGGCAGAACTCATATAACGATAAAATGTATTTTTCTTTATGATTGTCACTTAAAATAATTTTTAGTATTATTTTCAAAGCAGTTGAACTTCCGAGATAATAGATTTTAGTTGTTACAATTAGATACACAATCCACTTTGTTCTTGTGTTAGCAGATCTGTTTCAATGTCCATGATATCTAAACTTTATATTGCCCGTTTTATTACGTTTTGTGAAAAAACATAATATATCGGTTATATCAATTGTTACTTTTTTAATTTCTATAAGAAAATAAAAAAAATAACTTAACAAGTGTTTTAAGAATATGTAATAACCAGCTCTAAAGTAGTATATGTAGATCTCATAAAATCTTGTTGACTAAATATTTGAATAACAATAATAAGAAAAGTAGAGAAAAATACCGAAGATAACGAACAGAATCTCCCTTCAGAGCACATGCAATGTAGTAGATAATAGAATGCATAATTGGATTTATGCAAAGTTAATCCGTAAGGTAACATACCTATCACTATGCTTTGTTTGTAAAGCCAAGCTCAAACCAATTTGGTTGAGACTGGAAATTTAAACCAATTTGGTTGAGACTGGAAATTTTCATAGATACTCATTACAGACAAAATGCCTCATGAAAACAAATTTAAACCTCAGAAAGTTTCATAAGAAGCAATTATTGACATGAAGACTAGGTTGATATGGGTATAAACATTTCATCACTAGGAAGATAAAATAACCCGGAGAGTAGTACTGTCAATAACCGATAGGATAACTTATTTAACTCTCAGGACGGAATGCCGTGAACATACCGAATCATTCTGCTGCAAGTAAGCACCGAGACACCGAGCTTAATATTAGCCTTATGCTTACTGCGTATAGCTAAATGAGAAAATATGGCTAATTTCTCAGGATATATCGAGCCATATTTGGAGGAAACACAATTTGCTAAACATACAGTCAAACTTGATTTTTGCAATCAAAAGGTTTGAGTGTTTAGAACCAAAATGTTATATTTTCCTAATATATTGCACTCAGCTGATATCTTCCTCCTTAAAAAGACGCCACTTTTTCATTGACATGCTTATAACATGTAGAAAGACTCACAGGTAGTAATAGCTAATCAATAACTAATAAAATAATTCAAAACGTTTTATTAAATCAGCCGGCTTAAAAAAAATCATCTTTGCTGAGGAGTCTGGATGTTTAGATAAGCATTTGCCGAAGCTTCACTAATACGCCAATGATTGCCGACGCTGTACGTCAAAATGTCGTCAAAGAAGTAGTGGGGCTAACCAACTTGTTTCAAAAACGTTTTCATCACCAGATCTGAAATCCATAATTACCAAACAAGAAACAAAGAACATTTTCAACAAACAAGACACACTAGATCTTTTTAAGATCACTCTGTTAGAACCCAAGGGCCGTTGATTTGGAATTCACCTGAAAATAAGATCAACAATTCTCTTTCGTCAAGACATTTAAGAAATCAGTACAACAAATACTTACACAAATGAAAAAATGTGAGTTTTTGGTGCTTTGTTTGTATTGTTTTGTATTTTTTTTTGGTGCAATAACATGTAGTGTAACATATAATGTGATGTAAGTTTTCCGGGAGTTTCTAATCCCCGGCCCATGTCTTCTTACATGTCTAAATTATGACTATGGGCCGGTTCTCATAGAAACTCACGGAACACTTTTCTAGCAAGGGGTAGTCCTCTCTGGCCAATTCTGGCCTTTTGACTGCTCCTCCATAATTGTATCTTTGTATTGTTATCAATATGTTTGTTTGTTTATATTTTGCATGTATATATTATGAAAATAAAGTTTAATTGAAATGAATTGAAATAAATTGAATTGAATAATCTCCGAGGAATAAACACATCTTCTCACCTTCTCACCAAGCTGTGTTCATCTACTGCTGGACGTAGCCCTCTTCATGACTTTCCCACTGTTTTCTGTCCTGTGCCAGTCTAGTACATGCATTTCCTGCATATGATGTGATGTCATCCCTCCACATTCGTTTCTGTTTGCGTCTGCCTCTCTTTCTAGGTGCCCACTCTGTCATACGCTTTGTCCACATAACGTCCTTGTTGTCTCATAAGGTGCCCTGCCCATCTCCATTTAGCTTCTTTGATTTTAAGGATGCTGTTTTAAACATGTGTTTGCTTTTTGATTTCCGTGTCACTGATTTTATCCCGGATTGTAATATTTAGCATTCTCCTGTTTTGTTGTTGTCCATGCTCCATATGTCATTGTTTTGATGACACACTGATCAAACATTCTCCTCCTAATTGACATAGATAATTTCTGGTCACACAGAATGCCCTTGTACCGTATCGTCCAAAATTACAACTCCACCTGTTCTTTATTCTGATCTTTACTTCTTCTCTGGTGTGTTAATCTAGCATTATTGTCTGACCCAGGTATTTGTACCTGTACACCTTTTCTACTACATTATTTTCTACTGTTATGATTTCATCTGACTGAAAGTTGGTCATATATTTTGGTCATAAACAAATCTAGACGCATTTATTAAGCAGATTAATAGATGTTTTAAAATCAACAAGGTATGTTCAATGTAGCCGGTAGTACGATACCCTTTTGACCTATGTCAAATTTTGAACAATAACACAAGGCTTTATATTATTATTTTTCTAAATTAAGCGATGTTTTGATATTTTCTTCAGATTAATGATAGTAAATAAAATATGAAATTTGAAAGTTTGTGGGAATCAAAAACGGTATAATATTGTGTGTATCATTAATGTGAATCACGTTATTGAGAACTTTTTAGCTGTGTTTAGTTACATACATCTAGGTACTTTTCGTGGTCCCTTTTCGAAATGTGTAAAACCATTAAATCAAACATTACCGACAAGTGCAAGGGTGTCGATATTCCTTGTTAACTAAAATATGACGTAATGGTAGGTAACATTCTGAGTTAAGTTGAGTTATTGTAGCCAAGACAAGCGAGTCCTTCTACTACCGGCTGAGTCCTCTACTACTGGCAGTCGAGCACCACCATCCGGTCATCAAGTGCACGGTGTGCATAGTTGGAAGGAAGGTACGCCATTTTGCAAAGTAGCAGTTCCCATCGTCAACAAGCCAAGACGAAAAAATGATTCGTCAGGTGGGTTGTTTTCCCCACCCAACCCTCCCTTGTATATTGTAAAGGATGTTGCTTGGGCGACTGGGTCAGCTTCAGGTTAAGTCTTGAGCCTACCTTTCACTTCCCATCTTGCTGATGTCAGATTGAGAGCCCTATCAGCTACAGGTCTGCTCATGGTGCTCCCAGTCAATTTAGGCTCCCAAGCACCCTCCTTACCCAGTCGGGCAAATAAAGGTTAAGAGTAAGAACTTTGTATATATCAGTAAGAGAATAGTATCAGGGTTAGTGTCATTAAGAATGCAGGATTATCATAGCCATGATCCTTTAGGCTTGTATGGTTACAATAATGATTAAATTTGCTAAATCTTTGATTGCTTGCCTGTAATTTTAAATACAACTTACTTTACATTTAAACTTTAAAGAGCGCAGTTTAGCAAAATACCTTAAAACTCATGAACCGAAGGTCATTCATAAACTGAAGATTGTGGTCTAACCAATCTGGTGCCAAAACATTTTATCATATTTGAGACCGTCCATCCCAAACCAGCTGTAAATGCAGCCTCTGGCCATTTTCACTTTTTTTCAGTATTTGCAAAGACCATTGTTATAAGGATTAAAATGACACCTCATGAACTCCACTCAATTTCTAGAAGTCAAGTTATGGTCCGTCAAAGGTTGTCAGGGAGTAAAATGTATAACGAAGATAAACGCGTTCAAAGACCAATAAGTCCAATATTTCCTGTTGATTGTCCTAAAAATAAACATATATGTTTATTATTGTCAATTATTTTCTTGAAATGAAGCTTTGCTGGTGTTTTGAAGTAAACACAAGGATATCGAATCTGTCAAAAAAAAATCAATTTCGACAAACTACACCTTGAAATGTATTTTCACCTGTAGCGCAAAATTAGGTTATCTGCATTTAAGCCTCGTTTGAGATGGACGGTCACATTTGCGAGGTGTTTAGGGGGTCATTGATGGCAAGACATCCCATGCTAAATGGCGAAATGGTTATTATGATATATGGTATGTCGTAATAATAATTGCCAGCGCTTTTTAACTTAAGAAAAGGCTAAATATAAATATACTATTTTCCATTGTGTTATTAACAATATTCTTAAATTTCAATTTGATAATATTTGTCGTAAGGAAAAATGTGTGCCAAACATGAAGTCTTTAGTAAAACACGTTGAACGTATTAAAGTAAGAACTTTTAGAACGTATTAGAACATACATATAAGGATTAAACTTACATGTGTTAAAATGAATTATAAGTCAATTAGGTTAATTGATCCATCACGTTCATTTCATTTTCATTTAAAAAAAATGTATCACAAATTCAAATATGTTTCTTCTTTTCCGTGTCATTTTTTGGAAAAATTCCGTTTGAAATTGTGTTTCATCAATGAGTTGTACAAAAGCATGGAAAATGCCACGTTTCATTTGTGATCAATTAATTACCGAATAAGTATCTCATCATATTCTCAACGTATCTTTAAAACAAACGGTTGATTCAACACTTCGTTTTTGTTTCCGTCACGTATATGGGTTGATTTTAATTGCAAAACATGTAGTTTGTTGAAAGGTTTGTTCGTGCTGGAAAAGAGAATCGTTTCAATGGAGATGCCAAGAAGAATACAATAAAATAAAATGATTAAAATGAGAGGAACATGAAATACTTACCAACCTATTTAAATCTATGTAATCAATAAATAGTATTGAAATCCAATTACAATCTTAAAGCATTTAGATAACACCGCAAAATGATATGCAAAAGCCTCTCATATACAACATACAGCCCAATTATGCTCATTTTAGATTTTGGAATTTAGAGAGTCTTCAAATTAATGACACTGCTTCCACACGTCACGTTCATCAAATACAAATAAAATACGTTGTTTAAGCGAACCATCTAATACCTAATTGATAAAGAGTTATTCTTTATAATCATTAAAAGCAAAGAACTGATTGATGACAGTTGGAAACAAAATTAGCAAGATGCAAATCTTGTACACCCTTTAAAATACAGAATTCACAAGATGATTGATTGTTTAAAGTCCCTCATACACGTTCCTATTTGCAAAGCATTTTACTCTAACTGTGCAAAAGTTTTATATTAATGCAGGTATTATATGCAACTCATATTTAAAGCCGATGTCCTATAATTTCACCTTATTTTACTATTAAGTTAGTCAGAATCTCCTTCTTATGTGATTATAAAAAGGAGAAGGAAAATCTTTATTTCGATACACATGTGTCTTAAATCTTATCATTATTTTTTTGTACTTGTATTTTATATTTCATTTTCATATATTTAATTTATAAACGCGTTTGTACACAAGGGTGCTTATCAAAAAGTAATTTGCAACATTTTACGCCATTTAGGGTTCCAATTTGCAATCGACAATAACGACTTTTATAGTCCAATTTTGGATATTCACCTCGAAACGTCATAACGTCAAAACGTGATTAAACTAAAGATGTTTGCATGGTTTTGATAACTATCTATTTGCTTGTCGGTAGGGTTGACATTTCCTACATTTCACTAACTTTTTACGAGCAGAAACCATAATTAGTTTAACACATGTAATCTGTGCTACATACCAGGGTTAAAAGAAACACACCATCCACTCACTGAAAACTAGCATGCACACCACCCACAATCAAAGTATTCAGCTTTCGGCGCTCGCAAAATCCTGGCCTCCGGCATCTCGCATCGTTGTTAGTGATAATGTACAAAAAATCGAGTCTTTAACAAACACATGCAGGTTAATCGTTTGATCCTATGAAACCGCAGTCAAAGAATACACGACAGAATGTTATTGTTGGGCTATTTTACAGCTCAAGCGACAGTGATGAGATTCGAACAAGCAGTTCTTGGATTGTTAGTCCGATGCTCTTACTGCTTGGCCTTGTGAGGTTCAGCTATACTATTTGATCACAATTTATTTAACTTTACTCATGAACCTGTTGCATCAATCCAATAGAGATTAACTCTAATGCCAACGCCCTGCTGCCTCTGCGGTTACGTAACAACATCAGACTCAATATATCCCAGCGGTGTTACATGTTTAAATTTAAACTCCTCAATATATTATAAGACGGTGCTTCTGTCTAATTTTGTTACATACTTGACTTCATACTAATTGTAACAAAGCAATGATCCACGTACAAAGAATCAAATATAAAGCCAAATTAAGTATCATCATGTTTTGTTCAACACTTTAAAATAGTTGCTTATGTACCTAACCAGCGTTTTATTACTCTAATTAAAACCAAATTCTATGCAACGTTTTATATCTCTCTCTGTCTAAATGTCACTATATTACTTATGACAAGTAATCTGTAGACGTGAGTGAATTGAGTGGATTCTCGAAGCAAGGTGCAGTATTGTATCTATTAGCAGAATTGAGCCGATCTTGGAAAACATAGTGAATGGAGCATTGACATTGAATGTGAAAATTTTGTCAATAAGACACAATCCATCACTTCAGTCGGATTCGAACATCTCAATTGCACAATAATTCTTAAATCCTTAATTGCGCAAAATATATATGGACAAGCACAATCCGAAAGAAACAATCTTCATCTGTTTCGAAAGCCGAGTATCAACAACAAAAGGTCAAATGGGTTTTCAGGAATAATAACAGATTTGTCACATTTCCTTTGAATCGCGGTTCCTTGGACACTCAATTTCATTTCATTATTGCAATAGTGGAAAGTGCATTTGGCATTGGGAAATTATTTGTTTCCTGGCTATACATAATGACTTTTTCAACGGTATTCTAAAATTTTCAAATAAAGAGTTAATTCAGACATTCCCAGCCCATTTTGGTGCATTGCTTTTGCTGCATTTGCTGTACCTCTGTCTCTACCATACTTCTGGTTGAGCCAAGGGGATGAGAATGTTATTGAAACAGACATTTTTAATGAAGTCATTTTGAATATCAGTAACAAGGCTTTATTTTCTTAATATATAATTTGCAAAACATCTTGTTATTATAAAATAATAAACAAACTATATAGATTTATTTTGAAAATGTCTATATTTCTTCTCAAAAATAAGCAAATTTGACCGAATATTCATTAACGTGTAGTATGTATATAAACAAAAAATTATCAAACGAATGCATGTAATTTTGTTATCGATAATTCTGGTAGTAAGATACTTAAAGTGTAATGAAATTGTTAATGAGTTTATTCGAATCTTAGCGTTCTTGGTAAAACAGCGAACAATAATACTAGACAGATTAGGATGCATTCATCATCAACTGGATATAGACGGGTAATACATTATCAAAAAAATAATTGTAAACAATCAGGTATAAACATGGATTGGGTTTTAGGGTCAAAACATAGTCGGCCTTCAAACACAATTTTCGCTACCAATTTAAAGTATGATCCTGTAACAAACATTTGAGGCAATGTATATGGCAATTCAACACATGTGCAATTTAGCGCGAAATGTTATTTGGTCTCAACTCAGTGTTGAAGTTATTTCATTTGAAGTCAATCGTCATTTTGACGTCAGGACCAAACGTTTGGAAGCGAAAATTTTGTTTGAAGGCCGACTATGTTTTGGCCCTTAGGATTGATGACTTTCCATGTTGAATTGTGTTTCGGTTTAACTTTCATAATCATGAAAAAGTCAAATTACAATATATAGTATGATAGGGAAAACCCCGAAAAAATCCAAATAATCACATCTATATAAAACCTAAGTATATAAAGATATTAATATATCATAAGATGCATTTTTGCATGTTTTATTTTATATTCAATAAATATTACGTCTTATGTGATCAAATGTAGGGTATGAAATCATATTGTATTCAGAAAATGAAAACAAAATCCATTTCTAAAGCTTATTGCAAATATTGTTTTATTGTAGTGTGAGACAGAAATTTTAATTCAGGGTTGAATATCTTTGAGTTATCTTTCCAATCATATTTGGTGCGTTCTCATTGTTGAACAAAAAGAGGATACAAGAGGGGACTGGTATATCAGGGTGTAAGGTTTCTGTCGACAAGCCTTATGTTTACGTTTATGTCGACATAAAGCATATCTCGACATGTCGGCATGAAATCTCATTTGTCGACATGTCGACAAAAGTGGGCAAATAAAATTTCATAAAAACTTGATATATTTATGGAAGAGAAAAAAAACCAATATAAATATTTTACAATCGGTTTTAACATACATAATGTTAAGTTGTAATTACATCTGAGTTGAGTTTCCAAGCACGCTTTGCGTATGATGTACAGAAATTATCAAATGCATCATGGGCTTTGGTATTATAATCATACAAGCGACTACTAATAGTAATTTGCAGCTTCACATCAAGATCACTATTGATGAAAAATTCCCAAATATCCTAATAAGACTCGTCAATGAGACGATTCTCTAGTCTATAAAGTTCAAAACTCAAATAGCTTGATAAGCGTTACAAAGAAATAAAAAATGGGGAATATCCTCAACCCCATCGTTACACAATTTACAAATACCATCACTATCAGTAGACCATTTGTTAAGTTTACGCTCTAATGGAAGCGTATTAGAACGAAGTTTGAGCTTGAGTGCTGCAGCCGCATGACAATTTGTTTTGTCAAGCAGATATGTTTCAAGACAAGGCTTTCTTTAATTTACATGTAGTCTGCGAGCGATGTCTTAGTACACATTTCTTGATACCATTCATTTGCAAATAGTTCTTGATTCTTTGATTTGATAGAATTTTCCCAATGGCTATTGACTGGAGACAACAAACTGGCACATTTGAACACATAATGTGTTCCCAAGCGAATCGTCGTGAATAAGATCCTGAACCAACGCGTCAAAATTTGGATTTCAGAAGGTCAAAAAATATTCTTGAATAAGTAAAGTCTGAACATTAGTAAAATGAATTTATTCTTTGTTATACCTAGCGATTTTTAGCCACATATTATTTGGAGGAGGGATTGTTCCAACCCCCTAATTTTTTTCTTATAGCGAAGCCGCCATACCACTATACATGGGACCACTGGATAGGTATTGACCCACTCTCGATTACGTCACTATGACGTCATAATTACCGAAATCTGGAATATCGGCATTTTTATGGAAAATACAGGCAAAAATCACAATTTCCTTAAACATTTATAGGAATATCCGATTTTGTGGCAGCTTTCTGCTAAATAATGTAGAACATACTAGATGAAACTAAATACCCTGTACCATGTTTGAAATTAATATCGGCAATAAAAATGGCCATAAAATACATTTTGGAAACCACAGAGTTACACCACCATCCACGACCTCCGATCTTTAAAAGGACACTCTTACTGTGTCACAAAAATGTCGCAACAAAATGGGATCTTTAGGTCAAAATATGTTATCAAATATGAAAACATTATTCTAATAATAAGCCTATTTACAATGTAAAATTTAAAATGAAGGGGATGTACAAAATGATAAATTCACATATTTACTCATATCATAATTTATATCTTGATAAACAAAAAAAAATGAGTTTAGTAAACTATAAAAACAACATTTATCTTTCATATTACTTATATGATACCGATATCATATCACAGTCGTGGATTAAGTATTTGGCATTTAGTGTCTGATGAAAAATACCAACTATCTTGACTGCATCACAAGCAGACGATCATTGAAAATATTCGGAGCTGAATTTAAAAATGCATTATTCATAGACAAAATTGATTTATTCCCCGTAACCGGTTTCAATGAACTCTCATGTATAAAACATTATTGAAATTGTTCGTATTCCTGTTTCAGAATGTCTGAAATTGCTCATACCCATAGCCATTCAACATTGAATGAACTTATTTAGAGTGTGCATTTTACATTTTTCTGGTGATTTATAATTTCCACTACGATTTGCCCTTTCTTTCGCATATTTCCCAGTATGCCAGCAGGATTCAAAATCAACATATAGCAAATTCTGGCTCTTCTATAGGCAACAGAGTACTTTGAGTAAGGGCCAAATCATAGTCGGCCTCCAAACAAAATTTTCCCTACCAAACATTTGGTCGTGACGTCACCAAATATTTGCCATCGAATTTAAACTATGA